>JAPTHA010000007.1:13705022-13721727 GCA_029814585.1 Gymnapogon annona
CATGCATGCACCCTCTATTACAGATAATCATTTACAACTACATCCACAAATGCAAAGGGTTGATGGAACGGGGGGGGCAGGAGTCCCGATGACCCCTGAGGACTGGTGATGCTGACTCTGGGGAGGTGGTTAGGGTTGGGGGGGGAGTTGGGGCAGGAGTCCCGATGACACCCAGAGACTGGTGATGCCGAGCCCAGGGAGGTGCCGGATGACGGCAGATGGAGGGAGGGGTGACATGGATGGATGTCTGCACCCAGGTAAACCCAAGAGGACCTGTAAGAGAAGAGAGAGAGGGGGAGAGAGAGAGAGGGGGGAGAGAGTGAATTTTTTTTAAGTGGGTTCACTCATTTTCTCTGCGAAACAGACTCATCTGAAACAAACCGGAAGTATACCCCTCGGAACAGGGGAGTTGGTGATTTATTGTTGATTTAATTACTTCTCACCGGTGTGACAAACAAATTGTTATAACCAGTCCAGTAGCCATCACAAAGGGCTTTCAGACAATGATATATTGGCTAGGGTGGATTTGACCAACTTCCAATGGTAGACCCAGAACTCCTTTTTGCTATAAAATACAATGACTGTCTTTGTCAATATGTGGAGACTGAAGTGAGCGATGTGAGTAGCGTCATTTCCCACCAGAGACAGCTGCCACCAACCCTGACTTTTCCCCACATCCATTGCTCTGCTCATGTTTCGCTGCTTTTTGTGTTCCTGTCCATTGCATTGTATCAACTGTAATAATGGTTTCATTTCCACCTTTGTTTTCATAGTTTGAGACGACATCTGACTCTGACAATGGAGCCGTTTTGCAACCTCCCACCAGTCACACCGTCAACCGCCGATACAGTGAATTCCTCAACTTGCAAACACGTTTAGAGGAGAAGTCTGATGTCAAGAGATTCATTAAGAGTAAGATTCTATCACCATCATTAATAACACTGAACAGTTGATACAAGACACACGTCAACGTTGAGTCAATGTTATGCGTCTTAGATGTAAAAGGGCCAAAGAAAGTCTTCCCCGACCTGTCATTTGGAAATCCAGACACTGAAAAGGTTGAAATTCGCAAAAACCAGCTGGACAATTTCCTCAAAGTAGGAACTCAATTCAGAATATCAACATGTGTACTGGGAATTATGGGCGTAGAGCTGTCATTTAACTCATCCGTTTTCCTAGCAATTAACCAGCATTCCTGAGACGGCAAACTGTGAAGACATGCAGGAGTTCCTGGCTCTCAACTCGGATCCCTGCACATACTTTGAAAGGAAACCTGTCATCAAATCAAGAATTGATAAGGTGCGAGGAAACATATTCAACCGAGCTAACATCTGTATATGCCGCAGGGGCGTACAGCTGCACAGCTGCACACTCAGCCTCATAATGTTCATCGTTTGTCTTGTGTCCATTCTCAGATGATGGAGAACGCATTGGACACCTTGAAGACAGCTTTCCCTCACCCAGAACCCCTCAGTCCCACAGAGGACTCTGAAGTGGATGCTCCTCTGTACAGGTGAGTGTCCCCCCCCCTCCACCTGCCACCGTCCAGCACCTCCCCAGGCTTAGCATCACCAGCCTCCAGGCGTCATCGGGACTCCTGCCCAACGCCCCCCTTCTGACCCCATCCCAAACATCGCCCCAGGCTCAGCACCACCACGACCCATTTATCATCTCAACTCCTGCCCCCCCCCCGCTATTTTGTGATTGTTGATCTGTCCTACATGCCTGTGCTCCTTTCTCCCCTACTCACCACTCCCACTCATTCTTTCCCTCTCTCCTTTTCTTGTTTCTCCCTGTCCTTTCACCCCATGTTCTGGGCAGATGACCATCCTCCAGGGCTCGGGGTCTGCTCGAGGTTTCTGCCTGGGAAAGGCAGTTTTTCCTCGCCATTGTCACTAGTGTTTTGCTCCTGGAGGACTCTGTTGGGTTTCTTCCTACTTCTTTCTTATTTTGATCTATGCATGTAAAACTCTTTGAGACGACTGTCGTTGTGATTTGGCACTATACAGATTAACTTTGATTTGATTCTCAGTCTGTCCAAAGTGAGTAAGAGTGAATAATGTCTCCATATAACAGGTGATTCTTTGGTTTTGTGTTTAATGCCTCAGGAGGCTTATGTTCACAAGAAAAATGTCAGCAACTCTGAACATCTCAGAACTGCATCCAAAAGTCACATACTGCTACAGTGAGGGCAGCAGCGTAAGTTACCATGTTAATCTATGCTTCATATGTGCTGCTTCACTGAGCTTTTGTTTTCCTACCAGATACTAGTTTTGCTTTACTGCTTTAGGTGCTGGGTGGTATGTCACTGTCTGGCCTGGAGAACTTTGTAAAGGAGCAGGAAAGACGTTTATGTGAGTCAGCAGTGAAGGACAGTCAAAGGGTCCATCTGAACTGTGAGGAGGCTGATAGAGACACAAAGACGTCGATGAAAAACCACAGCACAGGTGAGCTGACATTGTAACACGACAAAAAACTCTCTGATAATGTTTTTTTTTCATTGTTCTGAAATCATCAAAATACTTTCTTAACCTAAAATACAATTGCATTTTATAGAAGTTCTACCACAGTCAAAAACTGTCCCTGTAACTTAAAATGGTTTGGTAGCATCTCAACATAGTTACATACATTGTCAAAATAATGAAGTAATATTTCAGAATAGTAATCCATTTAAAGTCTACCCGGCTGGATAGCTCAGTTGGTAAGGCACCGGGCTTGTGCATAGGGGACCTGGGTTCCATTCTGGGGTTTGAGCATCCTGTGGGTTGTGTTAGGAAGGGCATTCGACGTAAAAACTCCTGCCAAATCAAATATGTGAATTGGATTTGTTGTGGCGACCCCAGAAGGAAAAAAAGTTGAAAGAAATCAAATACTAAAAGAAATCAAAAGTTTTTTTATATTAGATACCACACTGTTGTCCATAAAAATTAAATCATTTTGTTTTCAGACACATTCCTCTTTTTTCTTATATTTGTAAGTTCGGTGTTTTTGTGTATTCAACAAAATAAAAAACGGAGTCAACATGCAGTAACTCTTGATGGACACTTGGGGGCAGCAAAACTCTACTCTTGAATACTCCTTCGCCTCAGACACGTCTTATCCACATCTCATATGTGCTTTTTCTGGTGCCGTAATTGTAATATGATGCCTTTACAGTATATATACATGTGTGTGCTCTGCAGACACAGCTGCAGCAGATGTTGCTTTGAACATCTTGTGTTTGCTGATGAAGGACCAGTGGAGTTGGCTGTGCACTGAGAACATCCAGAAGACCATCAGGCTGCTCTTTGGCACCTTCATTGAAAGGTACAGGAGCTTTTATTTAGCTTCCACAACCATTGCTTTTATCTATATAAAGAGTACCATTAAATTAAACGAATCATAAAAAAAAGACAGAGATGATCATTTTGTGACATGTATCCATCAACTATAAGTCTTTCCTTTTCCATCAAACTTAATCAGAAAATTAGCAAAGTCACAATTGCACATTTTCCATTGTCCATTTGCTCATTTAAATGTTTAAAACGCCTACTTTTTACAGCAGACTGTATACCCAGTGGGTCCTCAGTGTGTATAAAAGACAGTTTGTGGAGGTACTTTGTGGTTTCTATTACCTTATTGTTGCATGTTACTTTTTCCCAAACCTTTCAAACCATTATTTCTTTTGTTAAATGCTCTGTTTTATCCTCACTGTATATACAGTTCTAAACAGAGAGTTCTACAGAATTACCACTGGGTTTTCTTTCAGTCTCGGTCTGTGGGAACTGTGCTTTTCTAATCTCTTGTGGTCTGCTATCATTATTGCTGGCCTCTGCATGTGCCTCTGGGAGTTTTAGGGTTCATTTACCATGTCAGTAAAAAATGGTCATGCTCTCACTGGGGTTTATTTTGATTTAGGTGCCTTTGGTTCTGCTGCTTAATTCCTGCATGACTATCATTTCTTCATATGTCTTGATTTTACATCCAAAACACACAGAAAAGCACAGTTGTAATAAATCCCCGTGTGTTTTGTGTCTCAGATGGTTGGATGTAGGAGTTGCCCACCTTACCAGCGCCCCCTGCTGGGTTATATACCTACAGGTGATGCAGGAAGCAGTGTGGCCAGGTGGGACGCTGCCTGCTCAGCCACATCCAGAACGCAGCACTGCACAACAGGAAGAAACCAAAGAGCAATGCCTAGAATGCCTGATGCAGCTGCTACCAGGTACAGTATATGGCAGCCACCGGGGACAGACTGCAGCTGTTCACTGGGATGTGCATGAGTTGTGAAGTTTTTGTTTATTTGTGTCTGGGCAGAGCTCATCACTGACATGCTGGGTACTGAAAAGTACAGGCTGAGCTTGGAGACAGTACTGGAGTCTTTACAGGACGCCCAGATAAACAAGTGAGTCAACAGATACACTGTGCAGTAAACAATAGACTGAGGACACAGAGCACCCATCAGACTGACTGGATCAGATGGTATAATGGTTGCATAATACCATCTGAGGAGAAATCAGAAGATTACTTAAGGGGATTATATGTTGAGATCTTGATTATTCAGTTTCAGCATATTTAATTTCTTGTAATTCCCCGATCTAAAATAAAGCAGAAAGGCATATCTGCATCAGTGGACTATGACCAATCAGCATGTTTGTTTGATTGAATAGTAAATTTTGATTATAATTATATATACTCTTTGTTTTTCACTCGTTTCGCACAAGTTAAAACATGTTTGTTGATTTTATCTGAACAGACTCAGTTGCAATGCAACACATGGTACTTTTGAAATTAATGAAAGCAACATGTTGCACCATGAAACTGTTTATTTACTTAGATTAGTGTCACTATCGGTCAGTGTTTGGGATGCACCAAAATATCAGCCAAAAACACCAGTCTCATTTGATATTCACTTATATCGGTATTTTTTGGGGGCATTTACCACTGTTATTTCATACTTGAAAAGTCATTTCACACACTTGAAGGCAGTGTTGTAAATAAACAGTAAATTACTTCAGTATTGGCATCGGTCCAGAATATTGCAGTTGCTGGACCCCTATTTATTTATTTATAACATTGTGCTCTGGAAAATACAAAGACAAGGAAATATTGTGTCACTTTCATTTTGCCTTCACGCTACAACTTTTGCACAACGTCTCCAGAACGAGTAGCTTGTAGGTTCAGTCGACTTCAGAAAGTATTGTTGGTTGTCTTTGTTACAGACATTGCATTGAAAATAACGTTGAAGCAATAAAAGATAATCGCACTCAAAGTAAAAATACTGTAATGTGTAATGACACACAGTACACTTTGGATATAAATAGGTTATAAAACTTGAGAAGTCACATATCTGGACGTCCACTAGTCTTAATGCATCTATAGCCTCTCCGTCCATGGGAGTGGATCTCTCCTTCACTGTGGTTCTCCCCGAGGGTTCTCTTTTCCCACTGGGTTTTTGGAGTTTTTCCTTGGCGAGAAGGAGGGTCTAAGGACGGGGGATGCCCAGGATATTCATCCATTTTTCTTATTCACTGTGTATTGACTGTGTATACTCACATGCAACAAACTCTGTGAAGCCCTTTGAGACATCCTTGTTGTGATATAGGGCTCTACAAATAAAAGTGAATTGAATTGAACTGAATATCTGATGTATTTGATATTCCATGTCAAGCATCAGCTTTACATGTGAAAACCATCTGATTTCACTCATATTAACTCGGTGTGATTCCTTGAAGGCATCTGCTTTACTGCATCTGTGACCTGCTGCTGGAGCTCCTGATCCCCGAGTCACGTGACCAGGCCTTCCAGACGTCCCTGCTGCAGAGTCTGTCTAAAGACACAGAGAAGGACAGTCATCACATGTGAGCTGCAGGAATCTTAACAAACACACGCGGCTGAGTGAATATGTACTGTATGTGTGAGAGGTCACGGGGGAAGAGGCTCAACAGATGTTCCTCGCCACAGGACGACACTCTACAACACACCACCACTTGAAAACGAGTAAGGCCAATACTATGACTATGTTCTCGTTGACAAATGATTTCCTTGACAGCTAAGAGATGTGTGTAACATCAGTCATGTGGCTCCATTTCCAGTATTAAAACATACTCCTTCTACTAAAGGCGGTAACTGTATATTTATTTATCAAACACTCCTTTTATAGCAGCCTCATTCTTTCACTGCAGCTGCCGAAGGGGACACATCAGAGGAAGAGAATCTCAGTGGTTCTAATGTAAATATCTGCACATGAGCCAAAGTAGATTTGTTGATTTGAGAAGAAATCACAGAGCTAAATAAAGGCGAATCATCTGTCAGTATCTCATCTCGTCTATTTTAGTGCATGACCTACAGGCAAAACTCACTCCGTGTTGGTTGTTGTTTGATGATGTGATCTTCATATAAAAGGTGTTTTGAGCTCAGCGTCCGAATAAGGTTTTGCTTCATATCGTGAATGTACGTGTCTGAAACTACAGTGTGTGAAAGAGCTGAATGAATAGGTCAAGGCTTAAATATCCCTGCAAACTATTCCATATGTGAACAAAACCTTCACATTTGACGTGTGTGGACGGAACGTTTCCCTTAAAACCCCAGAGTAAAATTTAATCATCAAGAAAGCTTTTAATAGCGTACGCAGGCGTCATCTTAGTCCTCCCATGATCTTTTGATCTCAACCACACTTTGAAAAACTACTCTGCGGATCACAGAAACTCGTCTTTGATGCGGCGATAATAGCGCGAAAGATTATCGCTTTACTGCCTGACTTATGAAGTGACTGTGAAAAATATTTTGTCTTTTTATTTGACAAAAGTGGCAAATTAAGAATACGCAGGAAAATCGCTGTAAGGGTTTCCATCTGCTAACGTAACATTTGACTTAAGCAAAGTATTTCATCCCTTCACGTATAATATCAAGGCTTATACGCTCAATCAATCAATCAATCAAAGCTTATATAGCGCCAAGTCATGACAAATGTTATCCCCTGACACGTTGCATATAGAGCTGGTTGAAAACAAAGAGTAGAACAGCTGGAACTAGTATAAAGAAAGCTCAGAAATGCCCAATATATTTGTTTTGTTTTTTTCTCCATACCGCTGTTGCGTTCTGTCTAGCTGATTAAATTGGCCTTTTCCATGTCTTCCAACGTTCTGACAAATTTCCTCCCAGTGATGTTCAGATCTACAAGCTTGCGTCAGATATCAGTTTTAATCCGATCCCTTTGTTTCCACTCGGATACATCGGATCTTAGGAACTTTTAGCACAACTCACTTCCTTTCTCATGATATCATGGGCTTATACTGGCAGACTCCCACCTCCGTTCTCATGCTTTGGGATTTCACTGGCAAAGACTGGAAACTGAACATTCAAGCTGTATTGACGGTGGCCTTGGGTTTTCATCGCGGAGCTCGCTGTGGGACAAACATCTGTGAAATTTCACAACTAAATCTTTTGAGTGACACATGTACGGTAACACTTAATAATCCTAAAACTTTATCCGGTATTTGTTCAGTAATTGATAATCATTTGAAATACACAGCAAACAAATTGATCACCAGTGTACCGTGAATGATATTGTTTTGTGTATTGTAGGTTATGAGGCATCTGAGGTCAGTGCAGCAGATGTTACTCGTGGACCCACTTTAAGAAATGATGTTTTTTCTATCACTTTTAAGATATTTGGACCAGTCTTTCCCAAAGCATTTGAAGCAGGTGTCCAGCGTGTTGGAGCTCAGGGAACATTTTCCTCGGGTGAATCTCCGACCTACATCACTAGATTGAATCACACAACCTGAGTATGATGAATTGAACTCCTAATGACTCCTCACAGCTGCTGTCATACTGTGTGTGTGCGAGAAATGGGTTTGCCAGCCAGAAGTGATGCTTTGCTCCACAGCCCCTCCTCTAAAACACCAAACCACAGCGCTGACAGACCAATTAACACAGATGACCAGCTGCAGAATCATCCCGGGTGAGTTTTTAAGGGGAATTCCATAATTTTCACAACTGTTTATATGAGGAATATACTGACGGCACTCGGGAGCTTTCGTATACACACACACACACTCCCAGATGTAGAGATTACTCATGACAAAGGAATATCTCCAGCTGAGGATATAAGCAACAAAGTTGTATCAGACTTTTGGAAGTAAACCTATTATTGTTATTATTATTATTATTATTATTATCCATCTTGCGTATGAGGATAATTCAAACCACCACCCTGCTGGAGTCTGTGCAGCTCATTTACAATATGACAGAAATACACCAGCGTCGTCCAGCGGTGGAAGCACGACTCCGACCTTTAGTGGAGTGAGTCTGGTTCCTGTTAGAGCTGCGTCCTCTGCTCAACTGTGCACATGTGCGGTGAGGCCTATACGGAACCCCCGACACCCCGCCTCAGTGCCCTACTTCCATCTGCTTAAACTGGAAACACTCAGATGAGCATGATTTCTGGGAAACAACAGCATATTTGGTTTGCAATATGACTTTATCCAAGTGCAGTCCTCCCTCCTCTGTCCTATTTTATCGGACCCGTTACCCCATGGTTCAGGTCGGGGGAGGGGAAGTGGTGTGAGAGGAAACGGACTCTGAGACATTGGCATCTCCTTTGCAAAGTAACTCAACTTAAAAAGCTCCCAGTGATATATGAAGACCTATGAGAAGGGGAGGCTCGTATGTGATAAGTGAAGCATAAATCAAGTAGTGAGACGCTGAATTTGGCCTCGTCCTGACCCAACAGAGGGGTTGGAGTCACATTATCAGTCACTTTAAGCTCTGTCTGACGTCGTGAGAACTATCTTGAACGCTCCCCATAGATTGAACCGAAGCCAAAATGCTGTTTCAAAGCCTCTGCACTTATCCACAGATCCACCATAGCTGCCTTCACAGCAAAAAGCACATCCTAGTCATGTTTAGAGGCAGAAATATCATAAAACCCTTCGATACACATTTGACCTCTTCACGTAATTTGACCATTTAACCTCTGTTGTGTATAAACAATCCCCATTTATTCTTTATTCGTCTTTATCCAAGTAGAAAACTACCATCACAGCACATCAGGTTGTGTTCTATTGCATTTGTTTAGGACAGTTAATTAGCACGGGGGATTCTGTTAATGTGTTTTTTTAGTCCTTTTATACGTGCCTAAAGGGGCATTCAGAGTCGTGGTTTGCAACTCGTTCCACTTTGTGATGGTTCTGTACTTTACAGTTCTGCACCCTGCATGTGTCCTGGGCTTTTGTTAACATTAGGACATGCAATTAAACATACACCCAGAATAGATGCAGTGAGTTTGCGTCTACAAACTAAACAACTAAAACATTATAATACCTTGAAGTTGTTTTTTCTTTAACACAGTTATACCTTAAGTATTATTCTGCTCAATTGTGTAACTCTTCTGCGGACAGTTCCTCTCCAGTGTTGGCATTTAAAGTACAGTTTATTGTGTTGCCATCATGACTGGTTATCTCAACCCTTAGAGTTAAAATTTCCTGAACTTCTTCTCCACACTGAGTTCAACCCACGCAGAAAAACCTCGAAGCTGCTCAAAAGTCAATGCATGGTTCAAAGGCCTAAGGTCAAGGTGCTCTGTTGGGTATGTTTTCCACCGGTGGAATGTGTTTAAAGTGTGTTTTACCGCAAATTACCATGTTACTGCACTCAAAATAGTAAGTTACTGCGAGCATGGTAAAAATATTTACAGATTACACTGTTTTCTGTCTGACAGTCTGGGCTATACTGTGTAATTTGCGGCTGTCACTGAGCAGGTTGGTTTATTTGGGCACCGGCCTGAGGCCCAACAACTAACAGCCACAGTGAAGTCTGCATGTCACACTGGCTCATCTGTTAATTTAAGTGAATCACAGAAATCAAACCTTTCTCCCTTTTTTGTATTTTTCTCCAAGGGGTCACAGACAGCCCAGTTTGATGTCCAGTGAACCGGATCAGTGAAATAATTGCATAATAGCCTATAAATAATGACAGCTCCACAATTTTGTCTTTGTATAGTGGCTCGATTCCCGGGAAGAGCGTCCAGTCGGTTGTGTCAGGAAGGGCATTCGACATAAAAACTCCTACCAAATCAAATATGCGAGTTGGATTCGCTGAGGCGACCCCAGAAGGGAAAACGTGAATGAAATCATCATTAGTGCAAAAAAATTACGTTATATTACAATGTACATTTACAAAATAAATGGGACAAAAAATTTTAATAACCAGAAAATCCTGAAGTTTCTTAAGAAAAATAAGTGCCATTTTAACAATATTATACCTCAAGTTATGCTTTATACATGTGCATTACAATTGACAGATCGCAGTGGCTCTATAAAGGCACAAAACATTTTAGTAAAAGTCATGAATGATATTGTTTACATTTTGGATATTTGGATTTCGGAACTAAAAGGAATTTGACTCCTTTGATTGTTAATATCTCCAGTGTAAGTTTTTCACAGTTTATCCAGCGAGTCAGATGGAACCTTTAGTGAGTTACTTTGAATGATAAGATAAAACTCAAAACTGAGAAAAGTATGACTTTTAGTTTCATTCCCGTATATTATAGTGTATAATCAATTACAACTAAATTTACACAAACGTGCCAGATGATAGACGAGCCTGAAGTAAAATCCCTTTAATTCTCGGAGCCAAAATTGTCAACAGTGCATTTCTATTCCTGTTAAAAAGTGTCGTCTCTCCTGCCAATGAGAGGGTTATGTGTACATTTAAAGCAGCTGATAATACCACAGCGGAATAACTCAGAAATATCTCCAATGCATGAGTGCAGT
Source organism: Gymnapogon annona (assembly GCA_029814585.1). Taxonomy (NCBI): domain Eukaryota; kingdom Metazoa; phylum Chordata; class Actinopteri; order Kurtiformes; family Apogonidae; genus Gymnapogon; species Gymnapogon annona. The sequence continues at coordinate 13,715,780 of JAPTHA010000007.1, forward strand.
TTCTGAGCAGCAGCTGTGCTCGGGTGATGAAATGAAGCATGTCAGTGTGAATTCTCCTTTTCACCTGTGAAATGGTCGTATACGGGGGCGCCTCTTGAAATTCAACATTATGCAACAGGCCAGTAAAGTTTTTCCTCTCTAGAGTACACTTTCTTTACATGATGGTAGTTACAGGCTGCACCTCAAAGGATGTGTAAAAAGTGACACAACCTGTCATTTTAATAACTATTCTTTGTAAGCCACAGGCGAAGTGGAACGTCCACCGTGGAGGCTTCTGTGTTCAGGAAGATTTAGTAGAACCTCAGACGAATGACGGAGGAAAAGTATGTGCCCGGACAACTGATGTAACACTGGTCTTACAATTAAAAAAAAAAGAGAAATATTTACAGAATTTGAGTCACAAGTCCAAAAGAAGTGTCCAAAATGCTGGTTGGCTGTTTTAAGATATTCAAATTCAAAAGACTTTATTTATCCCGAAGGGCAATTTTGGTATATAGTATATATTATACTATATACCAAATTACTATTTTTGGTATAAAGTAGATATACTGTAGTCTTGGATCAAAATGTGAGAGAATCTAATTCACTGGAAAAGAATATTTGTCTCAGAGCTGCCAGATTTACGTACTTACATTATTTAACCAAAGAAAAAAAGCTCATTTGCATTAAAAATATCTTTTTCAAGAGAGTCCCGGCCAAGACAGCAACAGAAGAACTCACTAAAAGACAGATAAAACGGTATTTTTTTTAAAAGGGATTGAAACACTATTTACACATTACAATCCCTTTACTTTACAGGTTCTTTCTAGTGTAAGGTTTAAATCTATTGTATGAGTGTGCATAAACCAACACATATATATGTGGAGTGACATTTTATCACATAAATTGAAAACATCAGATAAACTTTATGTCCAATTCCTCTTATTTAAGTATGTAAGACTTGACATTTAATCTGATGCTGACAATTGAAAAATAAGAATACGCAGATAAATGTAGACCACTATAATCCAAATTCAATTATAAGTAGAAAATTAAAACTTAAAACAGAACAGAATTAATGAGAACATGTCCATTAAACAGAAACAAAGCCAACAAAGTAAATCTGTGCTCCGCAAAGAATATAGTTTCATATCCATCACACAAATGTGACTCTACTTCTTAAATGCACAATGAAGTATAGACAACATTTTAGATCATGTATAGAGTACCTTTATTTGTCCCACTCGGGAAAATTTCACACTTCTGTCAGTTCATTTGTAACGTGTGAGACGACAATTAGAAATGAATAGATGTTTTCACATAGATCGGTGCTTCATAAGGATAAAGTTGAAATGAAATAAGCTTTAAAACAAAAATGACAGTTAGAGTAAACCCAAACGGGCGTCGAGGTCACCACAGTTCCTACCTGAAAACAGAGGCAGCAGATAGTGTCGGAGTCAGACAGAAGGCAGACATATTTGACTTGTATCCAGGAATTACAGCAAACAGTGATATGTTATCCTGACCTCTGTCCCGGGCAGACAAAGGTATGTGAAGTAGGTTATATGTGTAAATCTATCCTGTCACATCCTGCAGTTTTATGAGGGCAACATTTACTGAAGAATGCACGTGTACATGGTGCCAGTTTGTAGAGGTTTAATATCAACAGTGTGTGTGATAAGAGGTGTTGAGTGAGTGCAGTGTGTTAAATATGTAACGGTGGGCTTAGGCGCTTGGAACATTTGTCTGTAGTTTGATGGGCGGGAATTTTTGCCGTCGTTTGCAAAGTTTGAAACAATGCACCCGTAGCACTGAGAGCTGGGATGTTTTCTGACTCCGTGCAAATGATGGTGATTTCATGTGAAACTACTCCATCAAGAATGTCGTCATCAGTGCATTAACTTTCCTTCCACTCCAACTCTATGGAAGTTAAAAGGTGTCGAAAAAAGGTCAGACCCCGCAGCAGAGTTTCACACGGTGTCATCAGTCTGCGCAGGAGGCTGAAAAGTTTGCAGGTTGACTGTGATGCCTTCACGGAACAAGGGCTCATGCGTGGGTTCATTTTCCACACTCCCCTCTCATGTGTCCACTCACTTTCTCCGAATGTGCTGCGGGGCTCAAAACGCCATCCTGAACAGAACGCACAGAACTTCGTCATCGCTTACATTTTTCTTTCAAGCCCATTGAACTGAAGCGGGAGGATGACATGCTGATTTTAGAACCATATGAGCGTGAAAATGTGCGTGAGGCTGAGGGGGTTTTTGGAAGATGTGAGAGTACAAATGGAAGAAGGTTTGTCAGCATGCGGTCACAAAAAAATGGGAATTGTTTCATTATTGTGAACGTAGAATAGAGGTGTCACACTTCCTTTAGTTCACCTTTGACACAACAAACCCAAACGTCACTCAGGCATTTCTCGGAATTTTGTTGCAAAGTACATTGTAGGAATGTGAATTACAATCTACCAATGTTGTTTTAGGTAGAGTGTAAGTCCATAGGTGGAGGTAAAGGCCACATTTGGACATAGCACTTACAAAGAATCAGTGAATTTGTTGCTGCGTTTTTCATTTTCAATGCTGCATTAAAAATAATGCAATACACCAACAATGACAAGGAGAGGAAGAAGAGGAGGAGGAGGAGGAAGAGGAGGAGCACCGTGGAACAAAACGGCAGCAGATATGTCAATAGTACAATGTGAAATACAGTGCAGGTGTTACAAACATCACAGACTGTAAGAGTGCTTTATGTGCAAAAGATGAACTATTGAAAAATCAATAAAGCACATATTCTTGATTGACAAGCTCTAACCCTTCAGCTTACACTCATATTATTTACATCATGAAATCCATTGAGTGTAAAACAAATCAGAACAAACTGCTCCCCAGATGTTTAAGAAACACGGATCAATGACAATGAATCAGTGAATCATTATTGACCGAGTACTAACCAATGAATGCTTGAGCAGTAAAATTAAGAACGTTTACAGACATTTATAATATTTAAACATCTATATAATAATATAATAATTCATCCAAAAAAATTTCATTAGACAACAACATTACATTACACCACAAAACAGTCACAAATAATCATTACCAGGCCTCGCCCCCCCACCCACACAAAACAGTGCCAGAGGCGACATCCTAAACAAGACCAAACAGCACGAGACAAGACAAAACAGGATGAAACAAGACAAATCACAACAATCTACCATATAATAATTTATAATAAAATATAATAATAGGAAGAATTTACATTGTGATGATCTGCATCGCTGCCCTTGATCTGAATAAACTGACCTCAGCTCAGCTCTGACGTGTGTGAATGATGGTGTTGAGTGTTGGACGTCGTCTGTGTGACCCATGGAGGTTGTGTGTGCGACCTCTGAACAGTTCAACCCCTTCTGTTTGACCTATGGGGAGTGAGGGCGGAGGGCTTCATGGGGGCTTTGGGAAATGGCTGTAATTGGATTTAGACTTTAACTGGTCTCCTGAGGTGTCGGACAAAACCCATGAAATATCTTCAAAAAGGAATCGTACATTTGTTGCACCTATTCTTTTTTTTTTTTTAGTGCTGAAGGACTTCACAGCGAGACTTGTTGAGAAGATCTGAGCTGCTTCGGTCGCACTGATAGAAGAATATTATAGAATTCAAGGCATGTTTTTTTTTTTCCTATGCTTGGTGTCTTGTTCAGTTTTAAATGATGCCGAGTATGTTAAATATGGTTTCACAAAAAAAAACCCAACTGAAATATAAAAATGGAAAAGTCCTTTAGAATTGCAACAAAGAACTAGGTTCATTTAATGACGTGCGTTAAAACTGAAAACTCCCAGATGTTTAATAAGCCTTACGTATTTCCTGTCTAAATGCATCTGGAGTTATGAAGTTGATTCCACTGGCCCATGAAATGACGTGTGCATATATTAAATTCAATGTGTATGTAGTCATCTACTGTATTCTCCATAAAAAAAAAAAATACATTGCCTGGATTTGAATTCTACGAAAGTGGGTCACATCTTGATGAATGTGAGAAAATCCAGGTCCCACGGTGAGACGACTTCAGACCTGTTGATATTATTTGACTCTCCTGTCATCACATAGTATGGTTTTTGTATTATAAAAACATAAATCCCAAAGATAAGGAAGGTGATTTGCAACACTGTCTAAACAGACTTGCGTTACATAAATGAAACATAAGATGAGAGTCAATTTGAAGAATGACACAGTTAATCCCACTGTTTCAACATGAGGTTCAGCTGCCAGTATATGGGTTATATATTACGAAAGGTGGAATTGTGCAGACAATAGACACAGGAGTGAATGATGCTCTGAGCTTTAGCCGAATTGTCTGTTTTTCTAAATATTTGTGGAGAAAGTGAAGTAAAAAAAAAGGGTGTTGCTGTTGCACACACTACATTAAATAAACTCACAGCAGCTGAAATAACACTGAGTAAACCACACGTGGGACTGTAGTCGCGTCAAAGCTTCATCAAAACAAAGTGAAACTGAACTGAAATGTTGCAGAATTAACAAATGCTCCACCAGCGCTTTTCCCCTCCAACAATCTGACATCATCATCTGTTGCTATTTTTCTTACTTTTTTTCTCTTTTTTTTTACGTTTTTGTTTCCGTTGATTCTGCAGGCGTACCATTTCCTGAAGTCATCTGTCTGTGGATGCAGTACAATGAGTCGTGCCGTGTCAGCTGTGTTGCGTTGGACCACGGAGCTGAATCCTAAGCGCTGCATTTGACGTAGAGCATGTGACCAACCACGGCTCATCACACTGATGCAGGAGCCGATGTGATGTCCACACCGGGTCTGTTTACAGAACACTTAATGAGTTATGCATTGAGCAGAATCCTCTCTGAACAGATAAGAGTCTGTTGGTGGATGTCGTAATCACGTACCCCCCCCAACCCCCCACTCATGTTCTTTCACCCTCCCGCGGAGTCAAAGGGTTTGCATTAACACTTGGCTTCAATGAGAGGGACTTTCTTTGTTTTTGGAAGGTTTCTCTCTGCCTTCACTGATGGGATCCGAACAAACAAGTCACCAATACTAAGCAACACAGTGCTGTATTTCCTACACAGTATCAAACATCAGCTGCTGCTGCGCTCCGGGGTGGAAGGTCCCGGGACACCTTGGCATCTCACTATGATTGGATTGGGATTACACAGAGTGGAGTTTATGAGATCATATGACCACCTTTACACCCTCACGTTGTGACTTGACTTTGAGTTTGTGTCCGCATCACTTTTTCCCCCCTCTACATGTCACGTTTTTATTTTGTTCATATGGAAACTGCAGCTGGGTGGTATCCAGCCACAGATGTGTAATCACAGCTCAAAGCAGAGAATTTCCATATCTGGTCTTTAAGATGCAACATATGAAGTTCATATAGAACCCGAAACGGCCTGTTGTGGTGGTGTTTACACTAGAGTGACGTTGAAAGGAGCAAAGGCGCAGCAAAATGTGCATATTTTGTAGTTGGAGAAATACAGCATGTATTGGACAGCTTCTGTGTTTTGGATGGGTGATTGTTGTGTTACAGCGCAAAGCATGACTTTCAGCAAAATGTTTATTTTTATTGATATTCTTATAATTTAATGTCACTCCGGCACGCATATACAGATATTTTAGTCAATAATTCTTGAGCCAATAAATAAATAAAAAAAACTGCTTGAAAATTATTTGATATACATTTAGCTCAAAATGACCAATGGTAATCTTTTTCAGGATCTGAACCCATAACGTTAATTGAATACTGGATGAAAATGAACACATGGTAGTTTTGTGTAGAGCTGAGTGGTTCAAAAACACTTCTGCAAAAAACAAACAAACAAAAAAAGTTGTATATATTATTAACACTTGATGGCTTTTTAGCAATTCTTTGTCTTTTGTGTCTTTTGGGTCCAGGGTCCTCATATGATCCAGAAGTACTATGACTTAATTATTCAGAAGTAGTAGT
>JAPTHA010000007.1:13779400-13796549 GCA_029814585.1 Gymnapogon annona
TGTTTACAGCTATGGTTTATATTTGTGTGTACATGTCGTGCCAAAGAAATTTCTCCTCGTGAGATATTAAAAGCCTATCGTATCGTGTTACTTCTTTGCCATAAATCTGCAGAGGATCAAGTTGCCAATCTAATAGTTCTTCAATTGAATACAACCAAAGTCTATATTAAACTGTGAAATCCATTATTTAACGCTGAGACATATCAATAAAGCATCCCTCGTTCTACAAATACAACCCCATTCCCTGAACGTCCTGTTTCCACATCACCAGGTAACCTCACTCTGTAAAACTAAATGTTCTACTTGATAAAGCATCCGGCCCAATAAACCCCCCCAAAAAACCACAACCTGATATCACTGAAAAAAACAAGGAAGGGAACAAATAAATATTTATATTGGCTCGGTTCCAGATTTTCCTGTATCTACACGTATGTAGGTCAAGCAACCTTTCTGACACATCACTTCCGTCTGTTAAAAAATGTTTAAAATGTCTGAAAGGAGACCTCCCGTGCTCCACTCTGACCTGTTTCCTCGGTCCTCAGACATGCATAAGTCATCAAGTCAGAATAACAATTCAGAGTTTCCACCTCGACACGCGCACACACACACACACACACACACACACACACACACCACAGCTGCTTTGTTGGACTGGTTGCAGACACGGACTGGGACAACGGGTCCACATTACAGCTCTGGAAAAGATTTGTAGTTGCATGTCTGAAATGTTGACTGAAACAAATGCACGGCAAAGTAGAGTTTATAGGTAACAGTGAAATGCAAGGCATGCTGGGCCACCCATCCAATCTCTGCACCGACTGGTGCTGCAGATGTGGGCACTGGTCATTTGTTCACATAGAGCATGAGGTGTTTAGTCCAAACTTGAAGTTCTGCTGTTTGCTTTATAGTAGATTGTAGTTCATTATGAGGGTGGCTGGGGTTACAATCCTATAACAGAAGAAAGGTTTTATAGCGACATTACCGTTAATTTTATAAAGACACTTCAGAAAAAATACTGTTAATTAGTTAAACTGGAGGTAGTAGCCTTCGTCAACACATGGACTTGGTGTGTTTCTAACCTAATTCACTACTGCTTTCATTTTTCAACAATTTCTTTGGGATTATAAGATTTTCCGATCTGGAATGTGCCAAAGTTTTTTCTGGTTCAACGTATAGGTTCAGAGAATAGGAACAGAATGTTGAAAATGTCGCTTGGAAAGTTCATATATGAAAAACCGGCTCAATGACGACCACTATGGATGGATGTGCACAACAATAATCCAATTTCAGTCACAGTTTTACATTAATGGTTTTATTTTGGAATAAATATACAGAGGTCAAAGACAATTATAACTGCCTGTGTAGAAACTAAAAAGATAAAAAAGCATTTTCATTATTTTTCCACAGAGCTAATAAATGTATACATAGTATACAGCACAGCCTGTGTAGGTCATTGGTTTCTTTTGCTGTACAAAATGCAAAAGCTGGTAGAAAACAACAAAACACATAAAAACATAAAAATAAAAAATACAATCATCATCCAACTAGCTCAATAACCATCCTGTAGTTGAACATGGGATTGGACAATGTGGCCCCTTTAAAAAACAAAATAAGAGTATAATGGATTACAGGATTTCATCAAGTGTGTAAAGAAGTGCTTGGCTCAGGATGTGGGGCCAAGAACAAGGAGATTCAGGAAGACACACTATGTGTACGGCATAACAGAGGCCTCGCCAGTTTTTCTTCCTCTCCGGTTTATCGTTTCATCGGTAATAAATTATCTGTGGTAACTGTGCCAGACAGGCGTGACTTAACACGCTCCACGACTGGCTGAACACTGCGAACTAAGAAGACGACTGTTGTGGTCAAACTGATAGGGGCAATAAAGAAACACTCAGGAGGCGGGAGTAGGAACACACATCACTCATCGGGCTGAGTCCATGTCTCAGATGAAACCATGGTGACGTCAGGGAGTGGCCACACCAGTCGACGAGGAGAGAGGAATAGCAGTCAGTGCTTTGTGTTGCTTTTGCTCAGAGAACACAGTGGAAATGAGAAATGCTGCCTGTACTGACAGTTGAGATCAGGAAAAGCCTCGGGGTAAAACAAAGTGAACAACATGGGTGTTGCTTCAGAGCTGTATTTGATTAAGATTTAAAGGTTCACCTTATTTATCCCTCTTAATACAATGCTTACACAATCTTACACAATAGCGCTTCCACTCAGTCCTTTCTGACTACATTATAAATAAAGAAGCGAAACTTGAAATATTCCTCAACAATACAAGCGCAATGCAAGTGTGCACTCTTTGGACTGATGCTACGAGTTCAACAGTTTTTATGGTTTGTTTGTTTGTTAAGTGCAAATAGCAGGTACTCTGTCTAAATCAGATAAGGCTGCAGCTGTTGGTTGTTTTTCAAGTCGAGTATTGTCCTGAAAATGTCAGTGATTGATCCAATTTAATCATAGAGACAAACGCCCTGCCCTCTCAAATTAAAAGTTCCCCCTAATCACCCCAAAATTACTGTATGGTTATATACAGCTGACCCGGCCACCGTAGTTGTGTTTTTCTGTTAGCAAAGGCGTTAAATCTGCTAATGTTCGGCTACTGTTGAGTGGAAGACGGATATTTACCTTGTTCTGGCTTCGGATCTGTACTCAACACACATTACACGAATTTCTCTGTTTGAAGTGATCACATATTTTGGACATCTTTCGCTTTTTGCGGACGGTCTCTTCCATTGGACCAGCTGTTCGACTGGTGCGTCACTGTTTACAGTCCGTGTAGAACACCGACCTGGGGCGGAACGCGAGTGACTACTTAAAGAAATTAATAAATAAATATTCGAGGCAAAAAAAAAAGAAACATTATTCGAGGATTGCACATGCCATTACTGAGCTGTGTGTCAAGAGGTTTCCCATCAGGGAGTCTTTTTTTCCCCAAATAACTCACTACAGGTCATTATTTTGGTGTTAAAATAATAACAAATTCAATATTTCTCTGACCGAAGTTTAGCCAATAGATTAGTACATCACTTATACATTCAGCCCAAGATTACATGAAGCCCCAGCAGATAATTAAACTAAAGGGACAGTATTTATTTGCAGGTTGTGCATTAATGAAGCCTACTTCCAACTAAGATGCAGATGCTGACATGTGTCAATTTGTCTTAGAGTGGTGGTGCATGAAGGAGAGGACATGCAGTGTGTGTGTGTGCGTATATTAGAAAAATATCCAAACCTATCCTATTCATATTGCTGTTAGGTAACAGATTTTAAAAAATTATATTTGGTTTGGATAAACAATGCAGCAGCAGTGCATCAACTATGTAAAAACTATTCCGTATCTGTACAAAGACAGAAAATATGATGTGATCTGCTTAATGTCAAAACCTATTCCAAGATTTTTAAAGATTCCCTGAAGAAAACAAATGAGAGACAGATGTAGTGCATCGTGCATAATGCCATAAATGGATTGTCCTTGTCTGTATAACGTGTTGTGCAGCACACAGGCATTACGTTTTAAGTGAGTTTGTTGATAGTGGAACAATCCCTGTGTATCTGGTTTTTGAAAAAGTAAAGGATGTTTGTTTTAAAACAATTATCCTTCACTGATCTTTTAGTGAGATGCAACTAACACCAAACTTGCACAGTGAAAATGTTATGATTGAAAATAGGATCCAGACTTATAAAGTAAACCAATCTGATTGCTTGAGAATGGGTATTCAGTACCTGCTGACAGTAGGGGAAGGGGATTCGACACATTTTTATCTGAACTTCTATGATGTTGATTTACCATCGAGTTAGACCTGGAGAATGTCTTATGAGGTCGGAAGCGATGACACTGAAAAATATCTTCCAGCATTTATCCTACGGCTTTCACTTGCTTTCCAATGTTCTTGTTGTTCTTCCAAGTAAGTAAGCGTCTCTCATCATCTTCTTCCAGCCCTGTGACGCAGGTGGAAAAGTCTGCACCTGACAAACACAATGTGTGTGATGCTTAGTTCAGTTCTACTTCAGTCCAGTCAAAACAATAGGTTTTCTAGTCTACAGACTAGAGAGGTTTGAAGCTAGTTTGAAGTCATTAGCAAGGCCTGAGGTTACAGAAGTCCAGCTCCTGCGGCTTGCGCACGCCAACGCAGTGGTCCCTCGGCAGCAAATGTCCAGTCTGAGTGCTGCAGTCCAAAGGCCGTCTCTTGAAGCCCTTTCCACAGGTTCTGGAGCAAGGGGACCAGTTTCCAATCTTCCACTCAGGACATGGGTCTCCACAAATCCTGGTGGCTAAGGGTTTTTGTGCAGGATCACAGTCCAACCCTGGCCTCCCGTCTGGCCTCAGACACTGAACCATTCTCCTCTGGGTCCCGCTGCCGCAGGTCACTGAGCACTGGTCCCACCCTGTAGATATCCATTTACCCAGAGAAGGATCCTCTTTGCTGTAAGCTTTCTTCAGAGTGTCTTTCCCTTTGACACCATCCTCAGCCAGGACGCTGTTTTGAGAGCTTGCTTTCCCTTCTTTCTTCTGGGTTTTATCCTCTTTGGTCTGACGGGCCAGGTAGAAGGAGTAGCGGATTCTGGGAGGCGTCATCCTGCCAGCGGAGAGCACCTCCACAGTCAGAGATTCACCCAAGGGTTTGACTGCCTGCAGGATTTCAGAGGATCCGGCCGTGCCGCTGTAGCGCAAAAGGCTGTTCTTGACGATGATGTCCCTCTCCCCGGCTGACACCACATAGTTCCCATTGAGCAGGTAATAGCTGTCACTGTTCTTTACGGCTAAATAGTTGTCGTCACTCGTCATTCCCTTGTAACCTCGCTGTCGGATGTCTATGTTGGCTGCACCCACTGGTAACATGACCACAAAGTTGTAGCCATGCCTGCATGGAAAAAAAAACAAAAACGTTATAGTCAATGAAGGCTCATAAAGTGGATTCAGTGATTTAATCGTGCTGGGCCTGTATGTTTTCGTCATTGGATTTTCATTTCAGAAACATCTATTAAAGGTTCAGCGTGTCCAATTTAGGGGAATTTCAGGGTATTTTTGTTTAAAATACAAAAATAAAACTTGAAATATAAGCTCATTTCCTGGTGAAAAAGTAATGAGCAATATTTTCAAAATGGTTTAATTTTCATTTTCTGTTTGGGATAACACAAAGCACAACCATGACCAAACGGGGCCATTTACATGACAACTTTTTCTATTTCTACTCTTTTTTTTGTATTTTAATTCCTCTTTCTAAAAAGATGTAGTGAAATGTGCACAACTCATGCCGATTTAACAGAAAAACATGCCTCTAAAGATTAACAATACTTTTGATAGGTTTTACTTACACAGGCCTTGTAAAGAGTCCTGACACCTTCTTGCAGCCCTTGTTATCACCTCCACATGTTCCACATTTATCAAACTTTTTGGTGGAGCCAATTTTACCGTCGCATCCAGCCTTAATGCATTTGCCTTGGACACACACCCCTGTTGAATCAGGGGAACATGGAGTCCCGTCCACGACCTGAAAGAAATAAACATACAGTTACTCAGTGCAAACCGTCTCTCTCTAAATAAGTGACAGATGATTCTGATAAATGTGACCCTGAACACCACAAAATGTTTCCATCCTAACATATATAATATTGAAAACCTGCCATTAAATTTCCACTTCAGATCACGCCACAGAATGTACTGTAAAGACATTTCTCTCGAAGTCACGACTCCTTTATTTATCAGATCCAGCTGCTCTGTGATTCAGAGAAATGAGTCCCCTGAGTGTTTTTATCTACTCCTCCTCAGTCAGTACGATGGAGTGACGTGTGAACTCTTTCCCTGCTGCTCAAACTCATTCCACACCCTGCTATCTGAGGGAGATAAACTCTCCTCTCCTTCATTCCTTCCCTCGTTCTTTATACTCTTGACTAGAATGAGCCGAACCACTGTTATTGTGCACTGCATTCCTAAATTCTCCAAAAATATAGATTTTTTTAACGTATTCAGTCATTATCTGACTTAGTAGGTTATTTTGGTTAACAAACACAACATCATTTTAAGCAGTATAAAGGTGGGTTTAAAAATGTATATTTGAACTGTATCTCTATGATGAGACACAACAAGAAGCAAATATTTATTGACGTGTGGAAAGAAAGCACTTGATGTGTTATTGGAGCGGCTTTAGCTTTGATTCTAGCACACACACACACACACACACACGCATCTTAGTGTTTTTAGCATGCATGACAAGATATGCATAACTTTATGCAATGCCACAACATGTACTTCCATGTTTTGAACACGTGTTGTTGAACCCAGACCTGAGCATATGAACCAACCCCAGATCATAACACTGCCCCCACAGACTTGTACTGTAGGCACTAGGAGTACTTGGGTAATAGTGGAGTAGAGTGGAGTGTACTTTATTGTCCCCACAGGGGTAATTTGTGTTACAGTCGCTGTAACATACAGTACATTGAGACATAGGTACATAGAAGACATAAAAACATGGAACTATACACAAAATAATAAATACATTTTAAAAAATAATAATAAAAAAATAAAAGAATATATATATAACCACAAGGAGTTCTAGGGTAATCACTAGGGCACTAGCGTAATCACTTCATCCACTTCTGTTCTCACCCTGATGCATCCATCACTCTGGAACAGGGTCATCCTGGCCTCATCAGACCACACGACCTTTTTCCATTGAAACACACTTTTAAGCTCTTTAAGCTCTCAACACTGATGGTTATCTCAGACATGAGAAGCGACTCACTGTATCAGTTACAGTTGAATAATTTGTTTCCAGCTGAAACATATTAATCACTGCAATAATTATCCGCTGGACTGCTCCTATTCACTTAGTTAAATCCAGGTGGGGACTGTATTTTTGCCAAGCCATATGCGATATTCCAGCTTTGTCTGTTTGTCAAACGTACAAAAATTACGGTATTGGTTTTCTGTAAACTCAGCAGGTTAAGGTACGGGCTGAGAGCAGACCCCTTTCAGTGTGAAGCAGATCCATAAAAACAAACAAAGCCTGATCTTGTTTTCAACTTTTGTTAACAATAGAGAGCTACAGACTAGCTAAGAATTATAACAGGAAAGATGAACAATATAGAGAAATCAATAGTGGCACCACCTAAAAAGTAAAAAAACAGACCACACTATAGTGAATATATTGGTATAATTAACATGATGTAATGCACAAAGAAGTCTATCAGTAGTTTAAAAAGATCAATTCAAACGATGAATCTGCAAATTAAAAATACTGTGATATGACTTTTTGTGAGATCAGCCCGTCCTCTACACCTTCAAACCTTCACTCAGTCGTATTAATGTTAGTTGGTTACATTTGCATACCTTGGGTGCCAGTACGTAGAAGTAGCCAGTGCCATTGGCCCTGCAGATGAGTTTACACCTGTCGTTGGGAGACACCCCAGAGTACTTTGGTATCCACACCGCAGAGGAGGCAATGCGGTTACTGTTGAAATTCTGGCCGCTTATCTCACACTGCTCCTCACGATACGTCTTACCTACACAGAGTAGATGAGGAAGGTGGAGAGAATTACAAGAGGTGAGAGATGGTAATGCTCTAGGGGAGAAATGTCATCGGACGTTACTGTTTGGAACAACTCGTACCTGTGTCGGGGCAACGGTTCAGGTTGCAGGAGCGGTATTTGACCCGAACCCCATGGCAATATTTACCCCCATTTGATGGAACTGGGTTGTTACACTCCCTTTTAGACAGCTGGACGCCACCTCCACATGTGCGTGAGCAGGAGCCAAATGGGCCCCATTTACCCCAACGACCATCCACCTGAAACACACACCGCCCCGCTGCATATATTACAATGTGTGTAAAAGACACTTTATTCAATCATATCCCGTTTATAGGAAGAAAACAAGAAATATTGAGTCATTGTGTGGCGAGGCAAAGTTAACAGTTGAGGTTGGACCTACTGTTGTTGCTTGTCCAACACAAATGAAACTTTTCAAATAAAAAGACCCACTGACGTACTTTTCCATTGTGAAAAGGGTCAGTTTTACCCAGGTGATAACAAACTGTTAGTCAGCGTGCAAGTCTTACCTTCGGACTTTGGACCTCCCCTTTTTTAGAGCAGATCCCCCTGTCGCAGACTTGTCCATCCCCACAGTGGGTGCCGTCCGCCCAGGGGAAGTGTCGGGTCATACACACTAAGTGGCCATTAGACTTTCCTGTGCACCACAAGCGACCGCACGGCGGCTGCATGAAGGGACAAGGCTTGGAGTTTTCACCAAACGCCAGCTCACACTGACGGTCAAGGTTGTAGGATCCTCCTGGCAGGGCATCGGGAAGAACCAGCGGTTTCTGAGGCTGGTCGAGCAAACAGTCGCCTAAAAGAACGAAACTTAGTTAGTAACAGACTGAGAGAACACACTGGATGTCACCTCAAGTTGCAGTTTCTGTTTCCCAGGTGTGATCACTTACAGATTCATTATACTTCATCAATATTTCCACTGGCCTTTAATCAAATGGGAACGTGCGTGGGTTTGTGGGGAGGGGCCAGCCATTGCCCTTGTGTGTATGGGCTGATTGAAGGGCGGACTTCACTCAGAAGCTGCGCCTTGATGCAGTGAATGCTGTGTACACCACACGGCACACAGATACACAAACACACATGAGCCCCCACACAGTCACTCCCACCAATATATCCCCAAAGTCTGTCTAAAATCCACAGACTCTGGCGTTTAACCCCACCCTCACTCCATGGGTTTGACTTGCAAGGATAAAACTATATTAGAATAATCTTAAATTATCTGATTTGACCACAAGATTTAACCTAAAACAGAAGATCTACTTGTGTTTCCTCTTCACCAAAATGACAGATGTTAAAAGATGAAAGCCGTGCGCTCAATTTAAAATAAATTGCACGAGAAAATCTTTCCAGAAGCAGAGGGGGTTTGCTGAGCAGGTGCTGGAATCGTGAAAGCTCAACTTTAGAGAACGAGAAGCCTTCTAGGAGGTTTTATGTCTCTGACACACACACACATCTTTCCACCCTTATGGGGAATTTACACATCCTACAAGTCGTTTTAAGAGGGGAAAAAAATGTGTTGGCTCACTCTTAAGTATTTATTATGCTGTTCACGTCGTGGTGAATTTGCAATTCTGATAATAAGGTGGTGAATGAATGAACTAGAGTGAGTGGCAAATTAGTTTCCTGCCATTTCACCACAAATCTGGGATAGGAAATGCCCTGATTAACAGATACGCTGTGTACACAAGGCACACTGCGCTGAATACACTCAACCTCACCTTTTCCTTCCTATTCTCTCACCAGAGATCTGTGACCTGAAACAACAGCCTCTATTGTGTTTTATGTGGAGAATTAACAGGTTACAAATGACTTTGGGCACAGAGCTGCAAGAAAACATGTGGCTTTTTTTTTTTTTAAACCCACAGCTTTTTGAAGTCTTGATTTATGATAGACAGCAAACCCAAGCCAAGTTACAACGCCGTTGAATAGAAATGAATCTGTCTCAGGTCGTATAATATTCCTCTCTCCGTGAATCTGTTTGCTTTTTGTTCACAGGGCATCTCTAAAATGGACACGAAAAGAAGCATGAAGTTTGTCTATTTGGAGTAAACCTGCATGGGAAGAATTGGGCAGATGCACCTCGCCGTCCAAACCGCTGTGGTGACTTCCCCAAGAACAGACCCTCTAATTTGGGACAGATGTTGGGCAGTTTTAAAATAAAAGTTTAGCGTTACTGCGGGGCCAAGTTCTGCGGTCAGGGCTGCTTGGCAAACCATCTACATCCAACCAAATGAATTTGGTTGCTGCCGGCGTGATGTCGTACAGAGCCAGGCTGATGTTACATTTGATGCATTGATGAGCACTAAAATTCAATCATGCTCTCACTTCGATTTAATTCCAACAATTTGTCATGTTGGAAAAAAGGAGTCTGTTAACCAAGAAAAATGTGGGACAAGCCAGAAAGAATCTGCTCTGTTTCACTCGCTGCATAGCAGTCATATTTTGAGCCCCTGGCAAACAATATGGTGTATGATATCTCGTATATGATATAGGCATAATTTTGTTGTAACAATGTCACATGTTCAATAACAATAAAGGATATTCATTCATTCATTCAACAAAGCTGCCAAGCAGATATAATGGCAGTGTGCACGGTCCAATGATCACATGCTCTCCTAATACAATCAACACCGAACCAGATGTTTGACCTCACACACCCTCAATACGATCCTCTGTCTGGCTTGGCTTCAGCTTTGCACTTCTTCAAGCGCTATGAGGCTGTTTCCAGTCAAACACAGGGGTCGCGTGAGTCAAACCACACTCACCATGCCCACTGTCCAGAAACTCTGTGATGATAGCAGCACTGCAGGGGGACCAGGGGCTGGTGCGATTGATCTGAATGAGGGTGGGAGACATCATGTGGTTGTCCTGCAGCTTTCCAAACACATCATCACAGGCTTTAACGTTGTCGTGTGGCATGTTGAACACGTGTCCTGTTGAGAACAAAGCAAAAAAGTCAGGTATCTGTCATTGAGGAGAGTATGAGCGTCTGTCTGCAGTTCTTGAGTGATACAGTTGTTATGGTGAGGCTCACCAAGCTCATGAGCGGTGGTGAAAGCTGAAGGTAAGCCATCGTCTTCAATAACAGAGCAACTTCTTTTAGGGTCACACATGGTGCCAACGTCAGCCATTCCCAAAGTGTCACATGTGGAGGCTCCGCACAGGTCCTGCACGAACAGACAGATTTGCTTCTATTGAAAACTGAAAGTATCATTTCAGAGAACCACACCTTTGGTCACGACAAAGAAAAGCTTCATAAGAGAAGTTATTTGGATCATTGTAATGATCAAATAAAAATAAACAGATCAATCAAATCAAAAACGAAGATTTTGAATCTTCATTACTATGCCAGAATTTATTTTTTTTTTGTAAAAATGTCACAGTTTCCTTATCTCCACAATTAAGCTGGTGAATGGAAAACTCTAAAAACCATGGGGAATTTTTGGTCAAACTGACAAAAATTTGCTCCAAATTGCAGGAAACCAGAATTGTCTTTTAAATCATCACATCGTCATTAGACACCGAGAAGGGATTCCGCAGTAAGTCAGGCTTTCCACTAACTGCTCTTAAAGAGTTTTTAGTGGGCGGCAGTGTTTAGAGCACACCTTCTACTATGAGGTCATGTAAATGTGCCCAATCATAACATTTCCACGCCGGTGCAGACTTTCCAGATGACCTATTTCTCCACCACAAGGTTTTTCATCCCAATCTTAGCGAGTATCCATTTGGAGCAGTTGACTGAACCTCCTAATCACAGGACAACGTCTGCAGTAACCACCCCACAGATCCGCCCATCTGCCCGAACCCTAAACAGCACCGCAGTACACATACGCAGGAAAACAGCGATGGTGAGCGGTTCCAGATAAAGCACGGCGCTGGTTTCACGTCAGACGAGCCCAGTGAGTCTTTGCTGCTCTGAACGTACACGTTAAATGTTGTGCCAAGTGAAGACCTCGAGTGCTCTGACAGATGATTCCGAGAATAAACCGCAAAGCCACAATTGTTGGCCTTTGCCGATCTAGTCCAGATGTGCTCATGTGTGCAGACATCATCCAACTGTTTGGCCAATTTATAAGCACAAAATAAAAACTGCAAGAAGAACAAGGAAAGAAAGAAAAAAAGCTGCGGTGTCAATGAGTTTGTTCTTTGCTCTGACCTACTTCTCACATCTGTCGTCTATCTTTGAAAAATTTGTTGTTTTGCTGCAACTTAGAAGCAATATACATGTTAACCTGGCAAAAAGAAAAACGTTCCATTTTCTAGTGTAAAGATTTGCTGCTGATTACATCTGTGGTTTTAAAACTGAGCATCAGCAAAAAAAAGAAAAAGAAAAAAAGGTCTGACATAAGAGGTTTATGTATATGGAAAGTTCAGTCCTCCTGTTTTTTTTTTTTTCAGCAAGTTTGATCACATAAGGAGAAGCTAAACAAACAGCAGTTTGAAGTATTGCCAGCCCACCCTCTTCATAGCAAATTATACATTTGTGTGATTTACAGTTTAGACAATGGCAGTTCGCATACGATAAACTTGTAGAGAAACTCAATGAAATGAGTAACCTTCAGCATTCTTTGACTCAGTAATCATGCAACCACAGTTCCCTCTGGACAACGCTGAGGTGGTCTTCATAAAACCAACAGAATCACACTGCAGGCCGGTAAACACAAGTTGGGTGGGGGATAAAAAAAGGGGGCGCGGTGGGGGTGGTTGTGAAAGCCCAGTACACCAAAACAACACCACTGACTAATTTCATCCCCTATTACATTAACGGGCTGTTTTCTGCATTCGTGGCCTTTTGCTGAGTTGAGGAATCTCCCGTTACTGTGCCTTGATCAGCATTCAGAAGCACAAGAGATGTGCGCACTTACAGTTACTGTGAAATGTCTTCATCGTGAAAATCTGTAACCTGAGAAATACTTTCACATGAGGATTATCCTAAAGGGTATTTGACCTCATGTCTTTGCCTTGAAAACATGCGATAAATTCTGTTTGAGGGATGCTAATCAATCAGACGTTGAGCGCTAATTTAGATATCATTAGCGTCACAGACTCACTCCACTGATCAAAGTGGTTTTATACATCATTTATTGAGTCCAATCAAGTGTTAAGTCAAGCAGTGAATGATTCCCTGATGCTTTATATAGCAGATTATATCCACATGACTCACTGTCTCGAGGTGTGGTCCGGTTCAGATGAACAAGGTCATGTAAACTGGTCACAGAGTTTATCAAATCTGCATGTGAGACTTATGATCCCATAACCCACTAACACATTTATGGAAAACATACGTCTGAGATGTCACGACCTAGTCAAGGAAATGCATACGATGCAACCCGATGCGTTGTATGACGGCGTGAACAGAAGTGCAGTAACTGTGTTAGTGTGCGAGTGCAGATGGGATCTGTCTCTCTGGAGCAGCATGTTTTAGAGCCAAGGCAGGTGGGGCAGAAATCTAAGGAGTGATGTGAGATCTCTGACATGCACGAAGAAACCACCACGCACCACCTTAAGCCCCAATCCATCCATCTCTCCCTGCAGGACTCTGTTTAATGAGGACCCGTGCAATGTGAGGATGCAGCCTTAAAAACCCACAGCTGGAAGAAGACTGAAATGAATGAGACACTTCCGACTGGTGCGTCCCCGAGGGCACAAATGGTCATAATATACAGTTAAACTGCATGTCTAATTGGCATCTATTAGTCATAGAACATAATGGTGTATTGAGACATATGTGCAACATTAGGCAAAAGTACTTCAGCGCCTCAGGTTACCTCACACTCTTTTATTCTAGTTACACATGCGTGAGACTAACTGCATTCACATCTGACCCTGTGACTCCAGACCATCCATTTGAGTTTTAAGAGGTGTATCTGCTTAAGTGACAAATATGTGCCAAGTCTCCAATGAAGAGATTCAACCCACGGGCCCAAATTCTTCCAGGTAGACAGTTCATAGATCAGTGGGCTATACACACTGAGCAAGCGATGATTTCATCTTTGACTTGACCCTGCCTCTTGCATTTGCCAAATATTTGGGAGTGCAAAGTGGAGGAGGTTTCCAAGTCTGCAAAACTACCCTCCGAGGAGCCATGAAAATCAATCAATGCTGTTGTTCTGTTCAGCTCAAGTAATTTCCTCTGTGACCCAGAGTCAGTGTCAGAGATCTTTTCGCTATTTGTTGGACTGCGTCAGTACTGAGTTCATCAGAGGTGGAGGGTTTAATGAGGAGACCAATTAAATGATCCAATGATGATCAAATCTCTTAAACGAAGCCTGCCAACAACATTAACGTTCATGATCAATGTTATTACAGCAGAACAGCCTCTTGTAAAGTTAAACAAATGTACACAAAAAAAACATATACTGTGTTTATTTGTGGATCCTACTCATACCCCTCAGACCATTTTAAAGGGGAAGTCATGTAGGGCACGTTACCTCTCTAGTGAACAGGATGGCTGTGTCCCAGTACTCTGCATGCTTGTCGTTGTTCTTATTCAGCTTTTTTTGCCAAGTGCAAAAGTTTCTCAGGGTCATGGCTGCGTTCCCAGACACCTTGGGTCCTTTGTCAGCCTCTGATATGATCAAGATCTTCACAACTACGACACTGATGGAGTTAAGGATGCTGGGGTGTTTGTAGAGTCTGGCTGCGACTGACATCAGTGTGAGCAGGTAGTGTTTCAGATCATCTCCATGGAAATGAGCCATGGACTCGTCCGCCACTACGAGCGTCTCCACGTATCTGGGAACTGAGGCGAACCTTTTGGCTCTCCCCATCCTCTTCAATATCGTTTCGGTCACGTTGTTGTCATCCTTCAGATGCCTGTACTTCTCCAACGATTGCGCAACTTGGAGACTGATGTCGCTGTCCACCGCGCACCTGGACGTCGTGTTCGGCTGCAGGTTGTTGCTGGGTCTGCGCCGGATGACGTGCGCACTCTCCGCGCTCCTGGTGTCATTCTGCGCAGGGCTGATGAAATATTCCCAGCCCTGGAAACCGAATGCACCCTGTAAACCCTTACACAGACTCACGGCAGCATAGGAATTGCTGTCATCATTCACATATCCGGAGTAAAAACACCGGCTCAGGTCAGTGGTGACTTCGGTGCTGGAGAGCCTGAACGCATCTTGGTTAGAAACAGATGGGGCAAGGAAATGGGAATCTTGTTGTAAATCGAGCACTAAGTCTTGCCGGAAAGCGCGTATTTTTATGACACATTTCCCATTTACGTTGACATCCACGACATTGTCAAAATCCCTCCTGTCGTGGTTGTAGTGATCCAGTCTAATCGGGAAGCAAACTTCACTTTCCAAGCAGCAAGCAAGATTGGAGAAGGAGAGCGCAAAGTAGAGGAGAAATGATGTTCTGATAAACATGACGATATTTGCATTCATCAAAGAATGCAATTAAACAACAGGGAGAACAACAGAATATTCAATCTGCGAGGCTGACGTGATAAGAGCCACGCAGACAAAAGGATGAAGACAGATGATAATCCAACGCGCTGGAGTCTAAACCACAGCTGCTTGTGCGAGTCCACTCAGTGCACACACTCCTCCTGGTCATGACCCACTCCCATCCTCCACCTGTGTGTGTGCTGAGGCGACTGCAGCCTTCAGTGGAAGCCCAGGCTCTGCTCTTGTATGGGAGGTGGGGGGAGAGGGGGGGCGTCTTTGGAGACGCTCATTGGATCATCCTGCTCAGGGGACACTTCACTGATGCTCATATCACATCGGGGAACTTTACAGAACTTTACAGTCACTGTGACCCTCCATCAGCCCACATGGGTACGCACGACTCAAGAGAGACTAAGAGCACACGTGCAAATCACATACACGCCCGTGAAAGAACTTTTATAACACAACTGATACTTTACTTCTTCTATTCTCCCGATGTGCATGCTTTTATTCCAGAAGACAAATGCCCCCCCCAACCTACACACACACACACACACACAATAGTGAACTGCAGCCATCTTTTAAGATTTAATGTTGTCTTTTGTACTGTCTTTTTTTCTTTGTTTTTTGAACTTGTTATTTCTTGTTATTTGCATCGTTGCCTGAGCTGCTATCGTTAAATTTCGTCGTGTTTTTGTAGTACGGCGACAATAAACAATTCTGATTCTGACATTGATTTCATATTGTCAGAAATTCCATGCAAGCATGAGCTTGCAGCAAGAATCTAGAAAATATTTGATTTTACGTGTATATATAGTAGCAGCACCTTAGACAGAACTGTGAAGACCAAGAGTTTTTCGATCCACAAGTTGTTGTTTTAGGTTGAACTGCTGCGACATCTGGTGGACATTAGAAATAAATGTCTAAATTCATCAAAGTTTCCAACATACTGCAAGAATGAACAACGTGTTTGTTTTTATCCATGTGTCTGTAACATACAACCAAACGAGTCGTCGCTTTGCCACATAAACATGTCTGGACGAGCAGCCATGGTCACAGAGGGATGGATTAGATTTGCGTATATGTAAATACATATAAAATATATTACACCACCTTCACCCATCTTGCCCATCCCTGTATGAATGTGTGTGAATGATGACCCTGCGATGAACTGGCGACTTGTCCAGGCCCCCCCCCCCTTGCCTTGGCCCTGAATAGCTGGGATAGTCTCCAGTGACCCCCGCGACCCTGCAAAGGATTAAGCGGGTTTGGAAGATGAATGAATGAATGAATGAATGAATGATATATCATAGCACTTTTTTAAGCGCATCTTCTCTTCTGCCCTTCCGATCCTACCCCCTCCCCCTACCGTGGAGTCATACAGTTTAATGGCACGAGGAACAAAGGAGTTTTTGGATGGCAACAAAGTTAGATTTACAATATCATGTGCAGACCTTAGTCAGTTAATTATGAGTTCTTTCGGCTTTTTCCTTTCCGGGGTCACCACAGCGAATTCAATTCGCATATTTGATTTGACAGGAGTTTTTACTGATGCCCTTTCTGACACAACCCACTGCACGCTCATCCCGGGAATCGAACCCGGGTTCCCTGTGCGGTGGTTTTCCTTTGTTTCATCAGCTTTTTCTCAGTGTTCAGTGTGTGTTGTTTCCCTCTGCGTGTGTAGTTGTGGTATTGCGTTATTTACTTGTTTGTTTCTTACCTGTCAGTGTCGGTGGGACTCGGGGTGGACGTTAACCGCACGGTGAACCATCACATTAAACCACGCCCCCGAACCGACAAATACCCCGGAAAAAAAAGGAATACAAGAGGGATGTCCAGAACCTTTGTCCAATAAAAGCGCCCTGCTTTGTTTTCCTTCTGTGTCCGTTGCTAGGGAAGCGTTGCTATGCTAAGGACCCCACCTACATGCTGTTCACACATAAGCCAGTTTAACTTCTAAAGTAGAATTTAGAGTGTTTTTTCTTAATTAACGGTGTCAGGTTAAGGTAAATGATTAAAGTACCATAGTTACACACACTAAAACGTTTCATTTATTTCAAGTTCAACTTTATCACGACTTTTATGACTTTGGAAACGGCAGTTGGACTGCACCATCATCACCATCATCATCATCATCATCATCATCACCATCATCATATTTCTTGCGGACATTTCCACAATAATAGGTACAGACAGAG
>JAPTHA010000007.1:13796570-13815318 GCA_029814585.1 Gymnapogon annona
CATCATCATCATCATCATCATCATCACCATCATCATATTTCTTGCGGACATTTCCACAATAATAGGTACAGACAGAGCTGCTCATCATTAATACTAGCATCTATATAACTGTAAATAGCTATTTTTGCTGGGTATACGCGATTGTTAGGTGTCAATAAACCTGTCGAGTCACGGGGAAGAGATGGAACTATTTCCTTAAACGGTTCCGAGCATCACTGACGTTTTCTAAGAAGTTGACACTCGCAGCTTTCTGCCGTGATCGTCGTCGTCGAAATGAATTTATATCATGTTTTGGAGCTGGTAGGGGAAGGCTCCTTTGGACGTGTTCACAAAGGAAGAAAGATCATAAATGGCCAAGTAAGTAAGTTCTATAGTAGTTTGTGTCGTGTTGTGTCGAGTGTTGGTGTCATCACAGCATCTGTCCGTGTGTGTCCATGAGGTCGTTGCTCTGAAGTTCATGCCCAAAGTGGGTCGATCTGAAAAGGAGCTGCGGAGTCTCAAGAGGGAAATTGAAATCATGAGGGATCTTCAACATCCAAATATTGTTCAACTCTACGACAGTTTTGAAACTGAAACTGAGGTGGGAAAATGTTCGTCTGTGAAAATATATGGACACATTATAATGTTATTTGTAATAATGTGATTCTAACTTAATGCAGGTTTTGTGGGTATAAATGAGGAAATGGTCTAATGTCAGAGGTAATTTTCCAATGTTTTGCAACAGATGGTGGTTGTCACAGAATATGCAGACGGCCAGTTGTTCCAAATTCTTGAGGATGATGGGAGTTTACCAGAAAGCCGGGTATTTATCTTCACACACTGCGAAAAGCGATTGTCAAGAAAGTGAAATTTACTTCTTTTCAGGATATTCATCTTTTTTTCTAGTTACAAGTGCTGGTAGAAAAAAAAATCTCTTGGCAGTGCATGAATGTGAGCCTTTTCTTTAGAACATATATCTTCCCTTTTATAAGTTAGAATTTCTAGCTTAGTTGGAGTACAATGATATGTAAATGAGCTCTAACATTATGCAACATAAGCAACCAATGTTTTGCCCCATATGCAATCAACGTTTCTCTTTATTTTAAGCAATAAAGAGAAATTAACTTTCTTAATTCAAGTATGACCAAATTCATCAACCTAGTATAGAACGACCCATTTATTGACACACTATACATTATGACTGCTACTGTAATAAGTATTATCATCCTGAACGATCCCACTTGGTAACTCATGTTAAACAATATTTGGTTTGGTTTTGTCAAAAGACAAAGCAAGCTCTATTGTTGGAGGGTACGTGTGATGCATAATTTAAATGATTCAAACATGTTTTGCCTGCTGAACTGCCTAGTCCCCTAGATAGTTCAACCCCCAGGGTTGGTATAGACCTGATCCTTATCTGGCTGCACGCTGACCTTAGGTGGAAGTGGAAAAATGCAAAGTTTGGTTCTAGATTTTGTTAGTTTGGTTTTAGGTTTTTGTTTGGACAGACAAACACACAGACTCTGAAGTCCTCCTGAAGACATCTTCTCTGGACATGAAACCGTAGTCTCCTATGTGTGAGTCCATGGCTCTTTCCCCTAGGGCCATCTTCAACACTGATGGGAATTCAGACTAGTCATCAGTTCAGCATCCAGCTGAGACTAAGAGTATCAAACAGGACACCAACATGTAGCACTTCACTTATGACCATATTTATAGACATACCATACTTTGATCAAATGTGTTATCATACTACATGTCACTAAATGTTTCCATAGATTGGGTTTTGACTAAATTTAAACACAATTTCCTATTGTCAGTATTACACTGTGGTACTAGTGAAAAATCTTGTCATTTTCCAATTCCATTGCTCATAAAAGCATGGAAAAGGCTGACATCAGTAAACCTGCTAGATTTATAAGAAGTTTTGCTTAAAACGAGGAGAAATCATTGGTTGGATGCAGTATGTTACAAAATACATTATTTCTACTGGTGTAGTGGGTAGTGCAGATACCCGTCATAACTTTCATTTTTTTCATTAACCCTTTACTTCATCTTTCCTCCTTCAGGTCAGAGAAATTGCCTGCCAGTTGGTCTCGGCTTTGTATTATTTACATTCTCATCGCATCCTTCATCGTGACATGAAACCACAAAATATTCTTTTAGGAAAAAGTGGAGTGGTAAAACTGTGTGACTTTGGGTGAGTGCATATCAGTATACAGATAGTTTATGTGATTAATAGTTATGGCTACAATTGATTTCCTCAGTTAATTCAATACTGCCTTGAGTTTCATTTGATTTCCAACTGTAGTAGATATAACCAGATATTTCAGTTGCAGTATATATGTTTCCTGGGCATAGGCTAATATTGAGTCAGTGTCAGGTGGATTTCAGTGTCTGTATGAGATGCATCCCCACAAAGCAGCTACCTAAGTATGTTTTCTTGAACTGGAATTAAACTTCACTTTTTCAAATAGAATTAGGTCATTCAAATGAACAACAGTGAACATCAGAATATCATTCTCTTTAACCCAGCCTTAGATTTTAATATGAACATGCTCTCTTTTCAGGTTTGCAAGGGCTATGAGCGTCTCTACTTTGGTGCTGACGTCAATCAAGGGAACTCCCCTGTACATGTCTCCAGAGTTGGTTGAAGAGAAGCCCTATGACCACACTGCTGATCTCTGGTCTCTGGGCTGCATTCTTTATGAACTCCTCACGGGGGCGCCTCCATTCTACACTAACTCCATCTTCCATCTGGTGCAGCTCATTGTCAGAAATCCAGTCAAATGGCCTGACACCATGAGTGACACCTGCACGGTATGGTCTATAACTTGACTCCTGTTACATGCTTGGCACAGAAGTGATATTTTCAGTTGGTAAAAAAAAAAAAAAAAGCAGTAAGTTGCCTAAAACACAACTTAAAACCATAACATCACATTTTATAACCAAGTTTCCAAACCTTGTTATAAAGATGAGCTTTTAATTTACACAAATGTAGTATGTTTTCTTTCCGCATGTGCTTATTTGATACTCGTCTAACAGAGTTTTCTGAAGGGGTTGTTGACCAAGGACCCCCAGAAGAGGTTGTCGTGGCCACACCTCCTGCATCATCCATTTGTAGCTGATAAAGTTGTGGGTGAGTTTGATTTAATGTCAGAATTAAAAAGGACAGGACACTGGTCTGTGCATGATAATGTTATCTTATGTCTCATTTTAACAGTTTTGTTCTCACTGATTTGTGGTCAGTTTTGTCAGACCCCAACGTTCACAGCCCTCTGACAGTCACGCCCACCCCTGCCGTCTTGGCTCTAAAACGTCAACAAGCCTCAGCAAAGATGTCACCAAGTTCTGGAGAGAGCAAATTATTGCGAAAAGCCAGGGAGCAGAGAGACAACAGAAGGAAACCAGGCGGCAACGACATTATAAAAGTGAGTCACAATTGGGCACTTGGAAAAATTCCTCTGAATTAATTGAATGAGTTTGTTTAATCTGTTCTGTGTGCTTTAACAGAAAGTGAAAGATGGAGCAGTGAACGAAAAAGCTTCCTCCAAGGCAGCGACATCTCCTCGAGCACAGCTGTCCTCCAGTCTAGAGATGGTTATTCCGTGTCACCCTGTGAACCACAGTGCAAACAGTCATGTCCATACAAAGTCAAAACACAGGTAATTATGGAACTCGGTGTGTTGAACTCACAAGTGAGCGCTTCAACATTCTACGTCAATAGAAACATCTAGTGTTTATTGGTGCTAATGGTATTTCCACTGTAGGGGTCAGATCAGCACAGACTATGAGAAAGAGTTCCCTTCTGTAGAGGTGGGCCGACAAATAGTATTGAGGTGCAACAAGGAAAGGCAAACATCACTGTGTACACAAGTGAGTGCAAACTGCTTTTCAAGTGTTAAAAGAGAATATGTCCACACTTTGTTTCATAATATATAGTAAAGAATATCCTTTTTACAGACTGGGTATGGCTGAACCAGTCATGTTAATTTGTAATATACTGTATATTATTCTTTTCTTTGTGTCTTTTAGGATGTTGACAGTGAAGAATACTGGGAAAAATTAGTCCAGGAGTCCGGTCAAAGCAGATATAAACTGTTAAACCACAAGGACTTCATCCCCAGACTCACATCCAAGATTCTGGAATTTAAAACTGAGGTACAAAAACATGTACAAGTTTTTCAAGAGAATGAAAGCACAACAATAAAAGTAACTTTTTTTTTTTCTTAACAGCTAACGAGTAGAAATGTAAAAGAACCACAGCAGATTCATCAAACTCTGACGGTTTTAAGAAATGTGGTCATGGGGTGTGAGCAGGAGAAGTCACATGACCTCTGTGGCAAACTGGGACTGCCACACCTACTCCTTGACCTGGTCCGTGACTCTGTGGCAAATCCCAATTTCATCAAGGTAGTTAAGAATGGCTAAAACTCAGTCGTTTCCATGTAGGGCATTAGGCATTAAAATTCAGCTTTTTTTATTTTCTGTGTGTTCAGCAACCATGGAGTGTGTCAGCACTGGGAGAAATGATCACAGTGCTGCTGATCTTCTGGGAGAAGCACTGTGCCTGGGCTCAGCAAGAACACAGGTGGGATTAGTGTGGGGTTTTTTTCTCTTTTGTTGAGTTTATGCTTTTCACCCACGTAAATGATGATTTCTTTCTGCTTTTTCCCTTCCGGAGTCGCCACAGCAAATCCAAGTCGCTTATTTGATTTAGCAGGAGTTTTTACGCTGGATGCCCTTCCTGACACAACCCACTGGACGCTCTTACCGGGGATCGAACCCCATATCCCCTATGCACCAGCCCGGTGCCTTACCAACTGAGCTATGAATCTCCGATCACAAGCAATCCTATCTCATCATCTCTTCTCTCATCACAGAATACAAGAATACGCCCAGCCTTTCGTTGTCATTCTCACTCAACCAAATTTCAGTCCATTGGCAGTAAGTACCTGAATGCACCATGTGATATAAAGTGGCCTGACATAGTCTGAACTCAAATAGTCTGACATGGACTTTTGCTGTCTCTTCTGTAGCCTCTCGCTGCCTCTGTGTTGTCTCTCTTCTTACAATACGAGTACGATATCACAGTTGATGTGGATACATTGGTCTCACTGTTGAAAACACTTTTGGAAACCAATGAGGTATATAAACTCTCAAAGACATTTATAAGTGTGGCAGTGAACTGACACTTTTGTGATGTATAGTGTGCCAATGTCTGTGTGTTTACCTTGTTTTTAGGGTCTTTTCTCATTGCCTCCTAACTGGGGACTCTGTGATGGCCTCCTCTGGTTACTCCTTCACACACTCCCTGAGGTCAGGGAGCAACACAGACAGAATACGATGCAGGAATAGAATGTTCAATGGAATAATGGAATAATTGTAATTAACCACTGTATTATACTGGTTTTATATTTAACAGCATGAAAGGGGCCCCAGGTTTTCACATTTAGATCCAGTCACATTTCTGTTGAAGAGAATTGGCACCTCACTGGGAAGAACACCTCCAGACACAGAGTTTTGTTCAAGCCATGGTAAATATCTTCTGCAGATTTATCTACAATAAAATAAGAAGAAAAGGGTAAATGTGGGGGGAAAAAGATCACTTTTTTCTTTTTGCTTTGTTTCAACATCAGGGCTGTACTCCTTTCTGTATCTGGCACTGTTTGTCTTCACCAAGGATCCATACTCCAGCATTCATCTGTTTTCTGACAGCGAATCACAATGTGTGTACACTCTCAGCCAGCTGCTCAGCACTGAATGGTTGGTATCTTTCGAAGCATTAGAATTTTCTTCATTTTTGTCTCATCTGGAGCACCAGCCTTTAGAGTCTGGTGATTTTTGTGGATTCTCAAAAAATTATTTTTCAGTCTTAAACCTAGCAGTTTACCTGCTGCAGCATATTAATGCTGAGTGATTCCAACCCTTTGCTGCTTCCATCCTCTCTCTCTTCAATGCATTTCCCGTTTCTATCCAGTGAAGCACAAAATGCAAAGGCATAATCTTTTAAATAGGCTAAGACAAATTAATTTCAGGCATCAATTACAATTTCAACCAGACTTGAAAATAGTGGGGATCTCTTCTTTGGTTTGAGGCCTGTTGAAAATGGCGACATTATACTTGTAAAAAAAATCCCTAATTAGAATCTGTGAGTATAATGACATTGAATTCATGTCAGAAAAATATAAAGCTGCTTAAAAAAACCCAAAGTAAATCTAGACATCAGCCACCATCTGCCATTCACCCTGGTACTCCAGCTAAAATGGGCTTTTAAAGAGTCTTAAACGTACCCTGTTGAAACCTGCAGACACCCTTTTGCGACACAGCTACCGTCCCTGGACCTAATAATAACCTCTTTATACCCTACAGTGTTCTTATGTTTGCTGAAGGCAGCCCTGGGAGACCAGTGGAGGATTTGAATCATGACAATTTGTCTGTGTTGAGCTGCCATTTGCTGTGCTTCCCGTTCGCCCTCGACCTGCCTACACACACCATGTCCAGGATTCTCGAGTTGTATGACAGCTGCGGTGTCGTTGCAGGCCTCCTGCAGGTTAGGATCATACTCCAATAAAGACCTTGCTGACTGTTGTTGTAAACATATTTGTCTGATGCAACACTGGATAACTCTTACAATGCACTTCCATTCGACACACAGTGTTGTACAGTGTAATAT
Organism: Gymnapogon annona; assembly: GCA_029814585.1. NCBI lineage: Eukaryota > Metazoa > Chordata > Actinopteri > Kurtiformes > Apogonidae > Gymnapogon > Gymnapogon annona. The sequence goes on from JAPTHA010000007.1 coordinate 13,803,226, forward strand.
GTCTGTACTTTTGGGAGAGCGCCGGGTGTTATTTGTCGTTCGCTGTTTGATCTGTGATGAGGCGTTGAGGTTTTTTTTTTTTTTATGCTCTGGCAGGTGATTCAAACGCTTACCCCTTCATCATTAGAGCTGCCTCTTTCACTGCTGAGCCGTTTGCTGCTTTGTGACCCCGAGCGTTCTGTCTCCTGCCTCAGAAAAGCTGCCGGTGGCTTTTTGTTGCCACCCAGAGACAGTCATCTTACCGCCTCTAGACATCCAGGAGCCAGAACCGCTGGCTCCCTGCTGTCTGATCTGCTGCAGCAGGACATACTGTGGGACTCTGCTGTGGAGCTGCTCACCTTGCTGTCCCATGTAGCTCGATGTTCACCTCAGTCTACCTGCCATCAGCTGTATGTGGAAGCCTCGGTGCTGCAGCAGGCCCTGGTTCACCCACATGAGCCGGTCAGGGCCGCCTCATGCAGACTTTTGGGACATTTGCATCCATTCAGTCCCATCATATTACCCACACTGAAGCCTGCCATTTTCAAACCCTTGATAAACTGTCTGAGTGATTCCTCCGTGCCCGTCCGGCGAATGGCTTGCAGGGCAGTTGGAAGCTGGTTGGGATACATTGCAGAGGCAGGAGTTAAAAAGAGCAGGTCCAATGGAAAGGGCAGTGACATTACAGGGTGGAGCAAAGAAAAGGGTAAAAATCAACACAAGTGTTTACCAGGAGATTTGGCCACTATAGTAGAACAGGGAGTGGACAATGATGAGGAGGAGGAGGAGGAACAGGATGGCAGCAGGTGGACAGAGGAAGCGAGGAAGACCGTTGCTGTCCTGGCATCCCTCATATCTGACCCTGACGCTGTGACTCGCTCTCGCTGTTGTGCGGCCCTGGGAAACCTTGTACATGTTGATGGTGCTGTATCTCTGCTGTTAGAGGAGAACGTGTCCAAGTTGCTTCTCAAAACCGCATGCACGGATTACCATGATGCAGTGAGACAAGCTGCCACAGCAACTTTATGTCTGTACAGCCTGCAGGAGCCAATGCGTCAGGTAATAAATTAAATAGGTTATAAGAGTGCAGATACTGACAACATAATTAAAAATATTTTTGTAGATGATTAATTCTTTAAAAATTTCTAAAAAAAAGTGTAAATCGTTGCCTTGAAATCTGTCCTTTGTGTATTTTATGACTTAAAATATCATTGCTCCATGTTTGTATCGACATTTTCTCTCAAAGATGTGACTTGCAAATTGATCTCTCTATGTTGCATTTATTCCTATAGGTCCTGATCTCCCTCGGTGCCAGGAAGAAACTTTTACAAGCTTCACACCATGCACCTTCACAGTGTGACTATCAGAAGCTCATCGGACAGCTGTGATTCCTATAAATAATTTGCAGATCACACAGTAGATCAGTGGAAAACAATGATAGTTAGATTTTGTTGAAATAGACTTTGTTAAAATATATCACTATGTGTCCCTGTAAAAAAAATCTCTAATTTTTTTTATAGCGATTAACTGGAAAGGAAAAGGATATCTTTTGATGATATTAATGCTGCTGGTTTCTTTTTCATACTGTTTCATTAAATGACAACCGACCATAATGGGTATAAATTAAAATAGTATGTAAATCTTCGAAGAGACGTATTTTAATGTTAATTCATATCTTTCTCACCGTGGATCATTAATAATCACATTTTTTGTTGCTTGAATATATTTTTTACCAACAGCAACGGAGATATTTTGGTTTTTCTATTTTCTTTTATATATAGAAATTCAATTGTCGCTTTAAACCGTTTGTGCGTAGATCGAATGTTGTCGGACTGGACGGGCCACTCCGATGGGGAAAAAAAAACGTTTCGGAGGTTTGGAGACCGACGGCTGTTTTACTTATTTTTCTCGTAAACCACTTCTGTCTGCATCTCGCTGTAAATATCGACATCGTGACAAATGGCCTTTCGATAATAATGCTTCCGGTAATATTTGACTTAAATGCAGGAGTGTCCGCCGGGCCGTGTCATTTGTCTGCTTCCATCAAAGGCCCCGCCGCAAATCTTCACAGATCGGGAAAAAAGTCACGAACGTAAAACAACGACTGTTATAAAGCAGACTATATTTTTTATTTTTTTAAGTCTATTATAAATACCGGATGACTGTTTTTTTTCCGGACCAAAAAAAAAAAAGCTCCGACAAAACACATCAGGTTAAGTTAAAGACACACTTTATTTTGAAAATGAAACAAAAGCCGATGACACAGAAAATGATGATTCAACGAACTCGACATTGTAGAACGCCAAAATTGACTGTATTTGTAATTATGACATTAAACTTTTTTTTTTTGGTATCTGACAGTCGAAGCTGATAGTACACCGCAGGGAGTAAAACGACACCAGATGTGCCTTTTGCAAATTAAAAAAAAAAAAAAGGAAAAGAATTTCATAAATAAATACAAAAAAAATGTCCATGAGTCAGCGTTGTTCATTCAAGATTGTCTAAAAACTTAATGTGCATAAATCAAATCTATCCTCGCTATAGGCATGTTTAAGATAATTGCATATAGAGGAGGACAGAAGAGTTTGAAAAGAATTCAGACAACACAAAAGCTACCATTGCAAAAGGCTGCACAAAATCCTATGAAAAAGTGAACAGACATTTTCATATAATTTTCCCCAAAAGAAAAGGCTACACACTCCCTGAACATACAAAAGTAGTTACAAATTAGTGCAGATCAGCCAGAGGCCTTGTGAAAGGTATTGCCTAAAGAATTCCCAACTCATATCTGAAATGCTAAATTTTCTTCTATTTCAGAGAGAAAAAACGTACATTTATGCAAAGACATGCAGTTGGAGCTGCCTAAAACTCCACTAGTTACAGGATTTGTACATAGGGAAACCCAATATTTTTATATGTAAAGAAAAAAAACAGTTTTCTATCTTTCTCTTAAGGGGTGTTTAAAAGATGTTTAGATTTGTAATTTCATGTTATTATTCCTCAGTCACATTTGTAGGACTGGAGGACAAATTGCATTATCCTGAGCTGCAATTGTATAATTTTCCAAATGCACATGGATTTTTTTTCTTCACAAAATGCAACACACAACACAATAAATTCATTTCTACTTTCAATCTTCCAAGTTAACATGTTCTCATTTTTGGTCACAGGAAACCATAATATCTGGACATAGAGTAATTCTAGATCACACAGTGAAATCATACAATGACTTGTTAAATTAAAAATAAATAGTGCAAATATCAGGGTAATTGAAATAATGCAGATGTGATGGATATGAATTTAATAAAAACATAAAATGAAAAAAAAACTATCCACAGTGGGAAAAGTCTGTAAGTCATATACATTTCGGGAAAGATTTTAGATCAGTTATGAAATAAGGAATGAGCTATCAGTGTATGTCTAAGAAAATCTTTAAGATTCACATTTTGTCAAGGTCAATGAGGAAAATAGGTTTTCTTACTTCGGTCGAATACATTTGAAGCCCATGAGCAGTTCTTCCAATGACTTAAGTCAATACATATTCTTCATCTGCAACATCATAAAATATTCCTGAAATTAAAATTGAATTTGCTGCTCAAGGGAAGACACGCAATCCTACATAAGTATTTGGTTTGCGAGATGTTCGCAGACTGAAGTTATGCTGTATGTGTTTGATTATTACAATTTATGTAAAATGAAATAATTTTAACTTAAAATATAAAATACAAAAACATTTAGTTATATTGCTGACATCAATTCTAATGTAAGGCTGTTAAAAATTCTAAACCTGCATTATGAGTCACATTAATTCTTCAGAAATAACCCTAATTCACTTAATAGATTCACGCATTGTGAGATCCATTAGAGATGATTGTCATTTAAAGCATTACTATGCCACAGTGCAGGCTGAAGGGATTAGATCTGAAGAGTGCGAAAGCAATGGAAGCATTGGATAGTGTCGATTTGAAATGTAGAAATTAATGAATATTTGCAAAGCATGCAAACCCCAACCCATCAGGGAAAAAAAACTAACATTCATATCTGGACAATCATAAAAACAGAAACGCTCCACATTCTCCTTGTTATTCCTTCTTCAAATGTACTTGCAGGAACTTGATGTTACGCAGTGGTGTCCTGCTTGAGCCTTTGGCTGCGGGCCTTGTAAACTTCAATCAGCAGGTCTTTAACATACTGGATTTCACGTTCGACGGACTCTGCCTTATCGCGCAGTTCCCGGTTCCTTCCTTCAAGGCAATGCAGTTGTTCCTCCAAAGAATCTAGTTCCGCCCTTTTTCGCTGGCGGTACCTGTTTTGAGAAATCAAAAATGCATTTTTCAGTCATTATTGTAATCGTGCAAATAACCAGATTTTTTTTTTAATACTGACAGTGAAACGTTACCTGTGAGCAGCAGTTTTGTTTTGATCTCTTTTCTTCTGTTTGCGCTCCCCGCCTTCCCCTGGTATGATGTCCACTTCGTATTTCATGGGACAGTCGTCCTTCAACCTGCATGCTTGTCGGTGCCCTGAAGATTCCAAGTTCAAACCCTCCCTGGCCAACAACAGACACTCTGGGCCCTGATCTTCAAGGAAATTACAGTGTAAATCATGCTGCCCTATCTGTAGACTTTCTGCTTTGACCTGTTCGTTGACGTTGCCTAAGAAGCTGTGATAGGCCTCAGACTGTGGCGTCGCCGGGAGATAACAACCTTCGCTGCTCTCACTTTTCCAAGAGACGGTGGCTTTGGTCACCTCCACACTTGTCTTGATGCTGTTCAACACCTCGCTGTTACCTGCACTGACCTCCCTCATGCTGTACATCAACAGATCTTCTTTCTTATGTGGGACATCAAGTGATCCACCAAAACCAAATCCGCCGCCAACAATCTTTGCACCGCCTAAGACATCTTGACTGAAACAACAATTCTTCTCTTCTTTTGGTAGAGCTGGACATCGTCTGACCTCAACCGCACTTCCCAGACAGTAGCTTTTTCCTACCAGTTGCTCGTCCTCTACGCAGTTATAATTGCCTGTCAGGGTCACCGCCGAGTTACCTGAGTTACTTCCTTTGGAACTCAACAAACTATTATCATAGCTTTCACTGAACCTCAACCCATCAGGAACTCTTTTCCTACCACACCCACTGGGGCGACTGCAGCTGTATGGGGCGTGTCTTGGAATTTTGGATCGCCCAATGGGCCCGCCACAGATGCTCAGGAGGTCCAGTTCACCGGTTGCCAGGGTAACAAGAAGTGGGCTTGATTCCGATTGGTTGGATGCAGCGTATGATGCGTATGGCAGCTGACTGAACGGCTGAGGACCCGCAGGCAGCGGACCCCTGTCGCATTTTCCCAGCCGTGGCCCTTTCTCTGGCAGTGGTTCGGACAGGAAGTAGTCCTCTAGTTGAGCAAGTTCCTCTTGCAGCAGAGAGGTCATGACCTCCAAGTCAGAGGGTACCTGGATATCATTCTGAAGGGGTGAAGGGGGAAGGGAGGCATTGGTGGAGGAGGGAGGGGAAGGAGGGTGTGGGAGGTACGAGGAGAAATCCACTTCTTCTGTCATCCAGTCAGTAAGACCATCACCTATGCGTGAGAGAAATAAAATCCTCATAAGCTGTTTGTTGAAATCCAAATCTTGCAGCTAAATCATGCAAACAGCCCGAAAACGTTAATCATCCAAAATGACAAAAAACAGGTATAATCAGAGTAATAGTAGTAAATGCATTGCAAAATTGTAAAAAACAAAAAAATAAAGTCACAAGTTTCATCAAATAAATACCGTAGTGGTAGCTAGTTTATTACTTACTGTTCAAGAGGGACGAGTGTGCTGCAGTGCCGAGCCCACCTGAAATGGGGAAAAATATAAAAAAGCGTACTCGTTGCAACTCACCAATTAAGTGCTGACTCTCCTCTGACACCTCCCCCCTGCACCCCTGTGATTGGCTGTGGTTAGCCTGTGGGTGAGAGAGAGCGAGGGGGTCTGCCGGGCAGACACGAAGACTCTTCCAAACAGGAGCTGATGTTGCCATCATTTTGTCTGCTGGTGCTCTGATTCAGTCCAAGTCCAAGCATATGCTGAGAGCGAGCAGGGTCTGACAGATGGGCCACGGAGAGCAGGGCTGGGTGAGCATAATGAAACCTGGAGGGGCGAGGAGACAGGGACAGGGATCAGAAATGTGTGCATCCCAAAACAAATTCAACCTATTCTGGCAACTGAAGGAACCAGCTGCTCTCAGCAAGTTTCGCAATGTGAGTCACTCTGTTGTGACACGGAGGCTGCAATGAAGAAGTCACCTTCATGTGTTTTAACAATCCAAGTCCTCTCTCTCTCTCTCTTTCTCTCTCTCTCTCTGTGTGTGTATGTGTGTGTGTGTGTGTGTGTGTGTGTGAGTGTGTGTGTAATGCCCTCCCATGAGTCTGGCAGATTTATAGATTTACTCACACAGTGCAGCACAGTCCCCTCCTCTGCACATGCACATTCACAGCAAAAAAAAAATCTAACGGCTGAATACAAAAGAAACTATTAAGGGATCAAATAAATAAATAAATAAATGTCAAAAAGCCTGCCAACAGAAGCGAGGCTGCACAGTGAGTAACAGGGAGGTGGTAGTGATGTCCACTGGGCTTTTTAAACTGCCACAGAGGAAAATATGTACTTGACGCCCTCAAAACACGTGGGACCCAGTGGTGACGTTGTCAAGGGCCCAACTGTTGACAAAAAAAGCTCCAGATTAACTCACTGTCTCTGAGAGCAACCGAGACGTTAAAATCGGATTAATGGAGATCAAGTGAGTTTAAATCACATGTCCTTTATGAATTAATCAGCTTTGTCTAAAGTGTTTTAAACAGTTAAGGGTTTTACACGAGTCACATGTCTGTTACAACAAACGCAGACACGTTTTATACTTTGTGTGCGCTGTTTACACAAAGCCTATAGGTGAAGGTTATCATCTTCTAGTGTCGCATAGAAAACGACGCATTTGATTTTAAACCTCCGTTGTTATCCCTTCAAAACGGAACAAAACATGGAATATGTTAATTACTTGCAAAAAAAAATCAATCAAATAAGATCAAAAACAAAACAAAAAAAGATATCAAACTAAAGAAGGAACCGGACTACAGTTGTACATCTGACATAAATGTATGAAGAGTGATAGATGTCTATATTTATTTTTAGCGTGACAAAAAAACAACACAATTACAAACTTAACCCCGCTGCCCCAAAGACAATAACGAGTAAAGAGTGTTTGACTTACTCCATTCTTGCGGGAAAAAATGTAGAGCACTTGGTGGTGCGTTGCTAAAGCAAAGCACGACTTCTTTTCGGGTCCAACTCCTTGAGAATTTAAAGAGCCATTATTTTTTTTCAGCTCGGAATATCCCGGGACAGCGCAAAATGGGCGAGTTGTTGCTTTGTTGTGATCAACCTGAAAACTGAGGAGCGGTTTAATTGTGAGAAAGCATCAGTCCATTCACACCTAGCAACCGACTGCGTCACCAGGATGGAGCATATGCACGAGCCCGGATCCCTCCGCCCCCCTGCGTCCGCGTCTGGGACGAAGGACAGCCCACACACACACACACACACACGCACGCACGCACACACAAACACACACACGCACAAGCACACGAGCACACACGTACACACAAAAGGGCTGCCGCTGCTGCGCGCGCAATTCACTCGCACAAAGTAACACTCCTTCCAGTAGTTTTACACAAACATATACCGATTTACTGGCTACAAAAACGTGTTTTTGTTTCGCTAAGAACACCGTAAATCTACTTCAACGCCACTCATACTTATATTTTTTTTTTTTAAAAAAAAGGTTTGTTTACGTCAATATTGAACTTTTATCAGCATTTGTGAGCAATATAATTTTATATTTTAACTAACAGGGATTTTCATAGTTATATCACTTTACACGTGGCTGTGAGATTTCAATACATTAAAAAAATAACACTTAAATTCATATATAACCACGCTACTGCGCGTTACCCTATTGTTTCCCACACGGATAAGCGTTGCCATAGAGATGGTGGGACGGTACCACGCTGAGCTCCACTGGGTGTGGACCACTCCCTAAAATGAGCTTCATAAACTGAAGATAACTTCAGCGCAGCTCTCAAAACAGACCTGTACTTGTCCCAGACTGTCTCTGTCCCCTGCATGTGGCATGGTATTGTTTTGGCGCGGACTACTTGATTCACAACACACTTTGTTGTTCAGCAGAAGTCTGTTTGCGGTTGCATCCCCGTTGCATCAGTAGCCCAGGCGTGCTGTGATTGGCTGTCTGTGCGCTGACTACCAGATTGTCATTGGCTGAAAAGGGTTTCATGTGGAATCTGATTGGTCGGTGGTAGGCAAGGGAAAGCAGCACCGTGTTGTTTTTCCTTTTTTCCCCCTTTTTTGTCTTTTTTTTGACGGCGCAGACTGTGCACATGTTTCAAGTAAACAAAGCTAGTGTGTAGATCAGTGCTGCGGGTTTTAGAGCTGTGAAATGCATTAATATGATGTGTTGCAGTTTAAACCAGATCATTCTTAGACTGTCAAAATAGAGCAGCAGGGAGTGAGCAACAGCACATTCTTGAGTGGGAAAAAAAGCCCTGTATAGTTTAATGAAATGACGTACAAGTTAATTTGTGGTTCTCTAACCTTCCTTTGTTACTTTGATGGAAAATCTAATATTTAATGTTAATGTAAAAAAGCCTATCTTGTACAACATGCATGAGTTATCAAGTTGTTTTAGCCTACATGATTTATGTGAAATCATGATTTGATTTTTTATTTAGTTGACAAGTTAATCAATAACTGTCAACTTGTGTGGGCATCGACTGCATCAAAGCTTTGTTTCATCAAATGAAGTGACAGAGAGTCAAAAAGCTTTGCGGCGTATGTGTTCAGCGGAGAGTGGAAGATGTATTACACCCTGTAATTTTTTTTTCTTTTTCCACCAGTCTGAATATTACAGAGGTAATTTAGTGATATAAAAGTTTGGCAAGTTCAATTAATGTACTGGTAGCCAACTGTCAATAACAATTATGTCAAAAAGTAATCATTGTCAGTAACTATTAGATAAAGAATTAAGCTTTGTTTTTCCTCTTTCAGCAAATCCTGAAGCTGAGTGAATATGCTGTTCTCCTGTTGCTATAGTAATAGCGGACACTGCCCCCTATTTTAGACTTGTTTTTTGGTTGCTTGTTGCCATGGGATTTACATCTCTCTCTTCTCTCTCTCTCTCTCTCTCCCTCTGTATCTCTATCTCTCTCTATATACCTACTGTTTTCTCTCCACCTTACCTCACTTTCTACACCCCTCCCCGGCTAGACTTTTCTCTATGTCATTTGCTGAGTTGCATGTCTGTGACAAGATAATTTACCAAAACCAATAGGGTTCTTGCCCGTTTTGCTGAATTTGCATACCGACGGGACACCAACATCTGGATTTGTCCACCGTGCAACATGTGCGCTTATTGAGTAGAAACCACAGTTGATTCGACCTGATTGTATTATCCACGACGGCTCTAATAGCAGCGTTCCCATGAAAAGCTAAACATGTCCTCCGAGTACGGTTATGTTTCTTGATGTTACAATGATTAGTGTAAAGGCGATGTCTCAAAGCTCATTCTTTACAAGGAACTGACAAGTCTACCCGTGTTAATGTGAGTCATTTTAACAGACGGTCAAGAAGACTGTGAAAGAATCACAGCTATTCAGCAAAATGTCCGCAGAAGCACCGCCATATGAGTGAGCTCCATTTGAGCAAAAGCAACCTGATGCAATCTGGATAAATGCCGTCGTAATGGAGACCAGACTGATATGGTCGTGGTTGGTGAAGAAGGATAGTCTCACAGGAAATCGTTGACTGCTCTCTGCATTAATTGGTCCACAGAGGACTACCTGTTTGCGTATCCTAAAAGAAATCCAAGGTGCTGTTCATGACAATGCTACTGCTTTCCCATGTCGAGTCCACTATGGTATATGATTTCTTTTGACATTAACCACAAAGTTATGATATGTATTAATAATGTCAATAAATGACCCTATTTCCTTGGTAGAAGCAATACAATGGGCATCAGGTCTCTGTAAAAAATGTAAATTTTTATAAGAAATAAAACCAATGCGACTAAACCTGTGGTGAACTCATGGCAGAGGCCTATAAGACGATTATTGAGGACTTTAATTCCACCCACACCTCTGGTGTATTTGAGGTATTGACAATATTTTTTATTCTGCCGGTACACAGCCGTCCATCAATTGGTCTCCAAATATTATTGTTTGAATATTGTGTGTGTGCAGAGAAGTGTGAAAAGTCAATGCTGCATGCCAAGTGCATGTATGGCACGTTAGTAAGGGTTTCACCATCATTTCATCATCATCTCTCTCAGACTTTATTGTCCTCAACTTTTGCCCCTCTTTGAACATACGATGAAAACATGGAATTCAGTTAAAACTTGTGAATGGGAGCATCTCTGAGGGGATTTGTGGGTGTTTTTGTGTGTGTTGTGCCTACAAATCGCTGCTTTTTATTTTCTGTTTGGCCTAAAATCAAGTCTAAAAATGTAATTGTCAGGCGTAATGTCATTTTCATTCATTAATGTTTAAAGTGAAGCTGGCGTCATTTGCATTCCACTGTCACAGATCTAAACCAACCAGTCAGGTGACTATGTTTACTATTCCTTAAAGACTTCATGGTAAATTAGAGGTGTTTGATGTAAAGGGCTGCAGCGTCTGTTTGGTCCTCCGCTGGGATGTCACACTTGTATAACTAACTCCTAGAGGCATCTTAAATGAAGGTGTGACCGTCAAACACAACTTTTTTGGAACTTACTTGGAATCATAAAAAAAGATAATAATAATAAGCCCCACTGTTGTAGGGGGTTTAATTCAATACACTGGTGGATGGATCAGGATCGACAGATCAACAAACTCATCTCCAAAGCAAATAAGTTACAGGAAATAAATCAAAGACCGACTAAATAACCGAAATAAAGTGATGTACTTAAACAGTCTGTTTGTACTTCAACTTTTGCTACGTGCCTCTCGTCATTTTTTTTCTCTCTTTTAAGTGTTTCATTCTCAAGGATTCAGATCCCGGTGGGTTCCTTGGTGTCATTCACAGCACTCACACTGTGTCTGCAGCTCTGAAGAACCACTGCAATCCCAGAGGCTCAGTGTCTGTCACCTCGGAGCTTTACACAGTCGATATTCATTCAGACCATATGTCTGGAACGCAACTTATATACCTCAGTGACTAGAATAAATGGACTGTTTTCAACATGTTTTTGAATTAAATATTGAAAGTGTGATCAAATGGAAACGATGCTGAACTTTGTGGTAAATTGGCAAGTTTTGTTAGTTTAACAGTTTTCGTTTTTTTACTGCACAATTTCAACAACACCTTTTTAGGTCTTTTTTTTTAGAGTGAAATGAGTTTTGAGATAAGCATTCAGTACAATCGGAATACACCCTCGCATAGTTTTTAGACCCTTTCACTGTGTGATTCACAGTCACACGGTTCAGATTAAACAAAGCCACTTCGGTGACTTGAGGGAGCAGAAGTCAAGTAAATTTGACCATTAAAAGATCAAATAACAGACAAGAAAATAGAAAGAAAAAAGAAAAAAAAAGACATTTTAAGGTGATTATGGAAAGGATACTCGTCTCACATTTTATTTGGAAATTTACAGCATTTCCTCCCCATTTCAAAAGAGCTATAAAAAAAAGTCAAAATAGACCCTACAGCTAAGAATACACACTGATTACTTTCCTTCCTGGGTTCAGTGAAATAAAACATCACATAGTGTGTGCAGTTCTAATATTCAAACGGATGTTTTTTTTTTTCCTCATTAGGTCAGTGATGGTGCGTTTAGTTACTTTTCCCTCAGGTTATTTTTCCGCTACTGGTGAGCTTGCTGTGAAATCTGAAAAACAAGTTTCTTTTGTTGTAATGTACTAATTTCTGTATTGTGTATTCCGTGTTGATGTAATGACAGTCAGTCTGCACTTCCTTCAAAGAGAGTGGAATTGATTTGTTTGAAGCGTTAAACATTGAGCGGGGAAGACGCTTTCATCTGCCGCGCCTGAATGTGTGTGAGTGTGTGTGTGTGTGTGTGTGTGT
>JAPTHA010000007.1:13824212-13834636 GCA_029814585.1 Gymnapogon annona
CTCTCTTCTTGGCGCCGCCGTCTCCTCCCGCTGCTCCACTGACCTGGGAGAAGTGTTTCTCTCTCATCTTCACCTCCTCCTCCACCAGCCTCTGCCTGTGGGCTGTCTCATCCAGAAGCCTCCTCTCGGCCTCCTCTCGTCTCCTCCGCTCCTCCTCCAACATCTGCCGCCGAGCCTGCACCTCCCTCTCCTGGGAGCATTGGGAGAGGAGAAAGAAGAACAGATGGAGAGGAGGGGGGGGGGGGTAAGAGGGAGTAAAGGGAGACAGGGAGAGTATGTTAATGGAAGGCAAATATTGCAATACAAAGTAAATGACTGTCAGAAGAGGCACATGAGAATTCAAGTCCCAATCCAGGGTTTTGTAAAATATATCCCCAAAGTCTGTCTATAGAGGAGGAAGCTTTGCTGATGTAAAATGCAGCTTTCAGACACTTACACACAGGTCTACTTAGAGGGTTTTTTTGATTTTGTATGACTTAATACGTGTCTAGTTTGTTTCCACTTGTAGAAATAATAGAAAGGGGAAGAAAAAAGAAGAAAAAAAAGTACTGACAACTTTTCACCACACCTTTCAGAAAGTGGTGCTGAGAGCAGGCTGAGTTGGAAAGTAGTGGATGAACAGATAAGTAATATGTTTGACTGTCAACATTTAGAATTGAATGTAAAATAAAGAAACAGTGCTATATGGTCATTATTACCGGTCTAGAAAATGTAAAGATTTGCTTTCTTTTTTTTTTATGATGGTAAAAAGGACTGTACCTGGGGATTTCTTCAGGCAAAGAAAATAATCAAGGCATCAGTTCAACTTTGGGTAATTTTTTTATGCGCATTTTTGTTAGTTCGCTTGGCTACTTTATAAACTTCTTTTCATGTGTTGCTTGTGATTTCATCTATATTACTTTGCTCTTACCTCAAACAAAAAACTATAGCCTTTAAAATCATCCAATTACTTGGGGAAGGGTGGGGTTGGGGTATTACGTGATGATTCTTGTTGTTCTCTGTCAGCTGTGTTAACCAATAACCACCACATGGACTTCAAGAAACTTGGTGGAAGGTGGAGATTTGGTCAAGGACAACCTGATAAATTTCAGAGCATGAAAAGGGGGCGTCTGGAGGTGTTTTTTTTTCCTTTACGTGGACAGCCAAGTGTACAACATACCATTTTTCATATGGTTCATAATTTGGAGTCAGTGTCTGTATCGTCTAAATATATTAGTGTACTCTTCCAGAAAGGCGCTCAGACTTGAAGTAAAGCACACAGAAGTATAGACAGTGAAGAGATGTTTGACGCGGACATTTAAAACTTGACACTGACTGTAGGAACTTACTCTGTTCTCAATCAGCCGGGCTTTCTCCTGCTGCGCCTCCTTCAACATCTTCTCCATCTCCTCTATCCTCTGGGCCTCCAGCCCACTGGCGCTACAACACACAGAGGAAAGGAACATCAGACGGCAGGGCCACGACACAGCATGAAATGAAACGATAAGCGCTGAAGGCAGCAGGGGATAAAGACAAAGGTGACTCTTTAAACACCCGTAAACACGCTCTGTGAACGTCTAACTTCACACCAAACTGGAAACTTAAAAAGGGTTACCATGGCAACAGCTGGTGTACCAACATTGAGGGGAGCAGACATGTAACAAAACATGTTGTCACGGGAACAAAGCACAGTGACCCTTCTCTTGGGAGACGGGGGCAGACTTGAGTGTTCCCATGGAAACAGAGCAAATTGCTCATTTTCCAGTCTCTCACCTTTCTGGGGAACAGGCGGAGTTGCCGGTCGAGACGCTGGTCTCCATGCTGTCTGAGCTCTCCAGGCTCAGAGTGTCGTACGCCTGGCTGCCACTTGGTGGCGACTGATGATGCAGGAATGAGTGATGGACTGTGGAAGAAGGATCTGTAGGAGCCAAGAGAAAGTCTGAACGACTGATACAGACTCATAGTGCCCTCCTCTGATGAAGATAAGTGACTACAGCACACTTAAGACCAATGGGAGCACGTGCAGACAACTATGGAAACTGCTCCCGCTGTGTTCAAAGAGCACAATGCAACAACCTTCAGTGTTTGTCTGTCTGGTGTTGTCAAATCCTGTGTGCTTTAGTTTAGAGGTGAAACCCATACACTGTGTTACAAAGTCAAGGTTGGTGTCAAATACCTTTAGTCCTTCTGGAGTCTGCGTCAAATGGATTTGACAGTTCTCTCAGCACTAACTGTAAACCCTAAGAAACATAGATCGGGGATCAGACAGTGAGTGAGTGCCATGACATTTGTAGACGGTGCGTGAATGTGTTTTACACACTTTGGCAGATGCATTTTTGTCATGAGGAACTCCACTAGTTGGGGGCGAGGGGGCTGCAGCACTGCTGACCTGAGGACATGAAGCAGCCTGTCCAACCTCACCCTCAGATTTGGATTTCAACAACTGAAAGAGAAAAAAGATGAGTTCAGCTTGTTTTTGATTATACAGATTGTCAGCATTGAGAAGGCTATTCTGATTCTGTAACAGGTCGTAGATAACCAAATCTATGTACTGTAAATTATATTTCATTAATTTCTTGTAGTCTCTTGTACTATAAAATATGTATTTTTTCTACATAATGTCTTAATTGAATATGACATGAACTTTGTAATCACCAATGTTTTTTTAATTGTTTTATTCATTTTATTATTTTTATAAGCAACTTTAAATTGTTAGTTATTCATCAACACTGCACAAGTCACATTAATTCTCCTTTTTTTCTACATTCTTTGGTTCTCGATCAACAGGAAGATTTTTGACTAAATGCATAAAACATAAATATAAATTTGATCTGTGATGTAAAGTGCAGTGGTTATAACTGTCTTATGAATAACATGCTTTTTTTTACATTTTAAGCATTAACATTTAGTCTTGGGAGCTGAGTCGTGTTCTCTCATCTAATCAATAAATCAACTAATAAATACCTTATTTATCCCTGTAGGGAAATTGCTGATCTAATCCAGATTTCGTCTATTAACCCTTTAATCTGATTCTTATCTTAGACTGATGACAAACCTTTTATAGTCATGTAAGGGGATGATTACACATGACAGCTATTGTCTTTTTTTTATCCACTAAAGGGTATACTTGTCCAACAACTATGCAACGTAAGTAGCTTTCCCGTCACTTGTTCGCTGTTCTGTATCTTCATCTTTGACTTCTCTGACTGAGATGTGAATGTAAAGCAGTGACCAAGTCATTGTGAATTTACCTGCCCTTGTCTGCGTGCGGAAAAAGACTTTGCAGGCAATGGTGGCGGACATGGCTGAGGCTCTCCAGCAGCCATGATGTCCTGGTACCAGCGCTCGAGGTTAATAGGAGGCAGTGCATTCCTGCTCAGCTCAGGCTGGCTCTACAGTGATAGAAAGTGTCCAGCCAAAGAAAAGAGGGGGGGAGCGGTAAAGCAACTGCGTCAGTATCAGAAGTATCAAGCAAGAGGGAAAAATAAAAACTGGGAAATATCAGGTTAAGATATGAACAGATTCGGGGGAACGTTCGAGTGAAAAGCGTCAATATTTGGAATGGGATTCATAACAAACCTGTGCAGAAAGAAAGGAGGAGGGGGCACATGCATTTGTGTGGCACGTGAAGGTGGATTCAGAAGAGGCAAGCTGGAATGATGAGACAGAGGAGGAAGGGCAGGGGTCGAGTCTCTGCACCCCAAAGATCTGGCTTAACTGACTGACCGTGATGTACTCCTTCAGCGGCCGAGACAGACAAGACGCAAACGTTTACAGACGAGAAGGAGAAAAAAAAAAGGAAAATCTCAAATATAGCAAATAAATATAAGGCATGTCTTCAGGTAAGCGGAGGAAAAACATGGCGGAAGAGCAGGAAAGGGTTTGTACCTCGCAGGGCAGAGCTGGAGATACAGCGAGAGAGAGGCAGTGGAGAGCAGCGGGCGAGGGAGGGTGTGGTTGCACAGAAGCATTTCCATACATCTTATAGACATCAGACAGCCTGAGGTACTCCTGAACCAACAGCCAAAATATACAGGTCAAAAAGGCCAAAGATGGCGAATAATGACAAATATTCCGAATAGAGATCACTACATGCTATATGGGATGGCTGCCTGTCACATTAAAAAAAAAAAAAGTCCAGATGTTAGATGTTCCGGCTCTAGGTGACATAATTCACTGAACGATCGAACCAATGAGAAGACACTGCAAGCCTCTATATAGTGTGTGAGTGTTTGCACAGTGCACCATCATGCCTATTTTTTCCCTTTACTTCAAAACTGTATTGCATGCATTTACCATTTCAATTCTCTCAGTTTTGTTGAATTTACCTCTTGTAGTCTAACAGGAAAGGTTTCAGTACAGAGTTGAGGGGAGGGGTTACAAGAGGAAGGACAGGGGGTATGAGGAGGACCATCCATATTAACAAGGTCAGGTTCTCTGATGTGAAGAAATTCCTGTTTAGAAAGTTAATCGAAGTTAAGAAATAGATATAGAATAAAAGCACTTGGAAGCAGTGATTCTACTCTGTTCCAGGAGCCGGATTCTTTTGACATGGTGGTGACACGGATCATGGTCGTGCTCACCTCTTTCATGTTACTGTTGGGTTTTGGGAAATTCTTTCCTCCCGTCAGCGTCTGGTAACTCCTCTCCAGAGAGCTCAGTCTGTCCTGCTCCTGTAGTGTAAACAACCCATACAAACACGATAAAACACACGGCGAGTCATGATGACTGTCAGTCTATGCTGCTGAATAAAGTGAATCTGACGCAGCTCACGGAGGGAGACGCTAACCTTCTGCAGCACATGCAGCATCACTGTCCTCTCCCTCACTATCCTGTCGCAGTCTTGAGTGGCCTGGAGTCCCAGCTGCTTCACTTGAGTCTCCAGAGCTGCCATCTTCTCCTGAAAGAAGCAACGAGTCAAAGATAACGCGTGCACATCAGTTGCCCTCACTGGCACCCACTCGTACTCTATATCCGTCCGTGGTAAACACACCTTCCTTTTGGCCACGCTGCAGTGATACTCGGCTCTCTCCTGGAGGAGCTGGGATGTCTGCGTCTCCTTCTTCTCCTCCAGACTGCTCTCCTCCTCCAGCTGACAGAACTCCATCTCCTCAAACTGTTTGGTCCCAGATTCCAGAGCTTCTGCTTTCTGTCCATTTATATACAAACACAGAAGTTAACAAATGCACTCAGTCCATGGGTTTATTCAGTGTGTAAACATGTTACACTGTCAAATCTAATAATACACTAAACTAATCCCAGTTACAATGTTTTGTATTGGTCATGACAACATTTTAAAAGCAAACACATGCAACGTTTTTAGGAAAAGCTGTTAATATTATTATTAATTATTAAAAATCGCAACTGTCACTTTCAAGCATCCAGAATGATAGAGCAGCAGAGATTTAATAGCCATCTAAAACTGTTACAGGGGTAGCAAAAGCACTGCCTACTGTGACGCATACACTGATCATCATACCGGTAATTAAGGGCAACAGTAGATGACAAGGAATAGACAGTTTCTGAATCACTTTTGTGGCTTCATACAGAGTCAGTGTTACATCTACAGCTGATTTTTTTTATTTTTTGCAGATCAAACAGTACGGTGGTATTCTGCATATTATAACTCACTGTTGCCAGCCAGTGGGCTGTGTGAGAACACTGACCCTGCTGAGCTGCTCCTGTAACTGTTCCCTTAGAGACAAGGGGCACTTATCAAACTGCCTCTTCAGCTCATTGTACTCATTCCTCTGCTTTTCCAGGACCTTCCGCTCAGCCGACACATTAGCCCTCCCCTAAAAACACAGAAACACACAATAGTGTCCGCATTCACACACACCACCACACACCACCCCAGGGAGAAGAAAAAACACACAACTCAAGTCCATGCAGCCAAGCTTCACACACAAGCCATGTTAGTTAAGTATAAGAGCAAGCGGATATTAGATCAGGTGTTAGGGAGTAAGAGGGACCGCACAGTTTGTTAAATGAAAACTGGAATAGAATTTTTTTTTTAATTGATCTAAATTTGTCATATTGCTAAAATCCTAATGCAGAAAAGCAAGATTGCAGCTGTTGTTATTACTGTGTATTTGATACAAGATGTTTTGGACAGAAAAAAAGAGCAAGTTTGGCTTTCTGCTTTAGGAGGGACAGCCAGTATATAAGCAGTGCGTGTCATCTGAAATCTAAGAAAAGAGTCTATAGATATTGAGAGAGCGCACTGGTGGTGGAGTTGTTCTGTGAAATCACTGTAGAGATGAGAATCACTGGTAAATATTTAGGAAAAGAAATGAAAAAAAAATAGTAACTTCATTTAGAAATTGATGTGAGAAAGGCATACACAGTGAAACAGTGTCATTTAATATAATATTCGAAGCGTTTACTCATTTGGACAAGAATAACCTAATGAAAGCTTACTTACAAAGTGTACAATAACAAGTAACAACAGGTGAGTTTAAGAAGAGTTCCAACATGCTCCTGCAGACACTTAACTCTGAAAGTATTTACTCGAACACATTGTTTTGCGCCACGTGCCCACCTTGTCTTTTTCTTTCTGGGTGGCCTTGTCCAGCTG
The DNA here is from genome assembly GCA_029814585.1 of Gymnapogon annona. Classification (NCBI taxonomy): domain Eukaryota; kingdom Metazoa; phylum Chordata; class Actinopteri; order Kurtiformes; family Apogonidae; genus Gymnapogon; species Gymnapogon annona. The sequence goes on from JAPTHA010000007.1 coordinate 13,830,769, forward strand.
GCTGAGTTTGAGCTGCAGCTGAGTGATGATTTCATGTTCAGCCTCCACCTGCTCCTGCTCAGCCTGGCTCTCCGCCTGCAGCAGAGCTTGCTCCATTTCCACCTGCGAACCAATAAAAAGCGCCAGTCTCTAAACAACATCACGGTAGCATTTACTATAGCACGTGTAATCCCAATAAATATCACCGAGAAGCTGAGAAGAACACTAGTTGACAGATTTGATCCTGGTGTGTGTGTGTGAATGTGTAGGTGCATATGTGTGTGTGTGTGTGTGTGTGTGTGTGTTTGTGCGTGCGCATGTTGACCTCCTGTTTGGTCTCTTGTAACTGCTGCTCCAGTTCACTGACTTTGCGCTTCAGGTCATCAACTCTAACTAAAATCCTGTTCCTCTCTTCCTCCAGGTACATCTGCTCGTGTCCAGCTAACAGCTCTTCACACTGAGGTGGAATGAAGAAAGTATCTTTGTCACAAAAAAAACACCTACTCTAATACACACCCTTCTCTCGCTCCTCCTGAACACACACATGTCGAATATAAGTGTGTACACTACCTCTTGGTGTGTGCTCTCTGTGCTGCTCGACTCCTCTCTCTGATTCCCCTCATCATTGTCTCTCAACCTGTGGGGCCGGTCTACTTCCTGAAGAGGCATCCTCCCTCCAGTGTCCAAGCAGGTTCCTCTGACACCCTCTAGAAGCCCACTCCTCACCACCTCAGACAGCTCCACCGCACCGTCCTCCTGATTATACTCTGCACACAGGTTGAGGATGGTCTCCAGCCTCTGGCGCTCCTACACAAGACACGGATGATGTCAACATGACGTGGTCGATTATAGATCAGATTGCGGATTAGCCTTGGGTGTCCTTGTGTGACATTGTCCCATTTAGGCAGCTGTCCCTCAGCCACTGGCAACTGAAATCTGAGATCCAAAGCTGATGTTGTTTGTCCCTGGGTGTGGGGTGGGGGGCCCTTCATAGAAAAACAGCCAGAGTTGTTTATGAGAACAGACTGAAAAGATGAACGCAGACGGCATGAGGTAAACTGGATTTGTTTTTCCTTACCATTTCAAAATGCTTAAAATGGTTTATCCCAACCTTAACGGCGGACTTTATGTAATTGCATGGGCTTCAGCATGGCATGTAATCACATTTAAAACATACGGAAAAGATATTGACTCAAACAGATCTGAGTTTTGTTTTTTTAAGGAGTCATCTCAACTTCTCAAAAATGTCACTGAAATCTGAAGAGGCAATCGAGAAAACTCGAGAACATCGAGAAAATTCAAACTGTTACACAAAAGTTGGAGAAGGTCACCCACTGGTCTACAACCTGTGATCTCTTTGGCTTTTTTATTCTTGACACATAATTTTTGTATGAGCATGTCATTTGTATGCATGCATGTAGAAGAAGCAGAAGACAAAAGTGAACACAGATGTAGGACAGACTGTAGCGTGTCATTTGTTCTGCTGAGAGAGTGATCGGCTGCAGCCTGCCTTCCCTCCATGACCTGCACACCTCCAGGACCCTGACGCGAGCAGGAAAGACTGCGGTCGACCCCTCCCACCCTGGACACAATCTCTTTGAGCCACTCCCCTCTGGCAGGAGGCTGCGGTCCATCAGGACAAGAACCTCACTACACAAGAACAGCTTCTACCTCACTGCAGTGCGCCTCATCAGCAAGACCATGGCCCCCCGCTGACCCCCCCTCACAAACTTTTGAAGATTCAGGCACTAATCTATACAGCTGCTTACTTAAGCTACATTGCACATAGATTTAAGTTACATTACACAGACTTAAGCTACATGGCACATATTTCATATTTCTATTTCTTTTTATATTATGGTGTAATAATATATTGTCAATTGATGCCTCTGACTGGAAGCACTGGTTCAATTTTATTATTATTTTACTACAATGTTTATTTTATGCACCAAACCACCAAAGCAAATTCCATGTAAGTGTAAATCTACTCGGCAATAAAACTGATTCTGATCTGATCTGTAGTGCATTCATACACTGCTGTCAATGACATTGGAATATCTCTTTCTATGTATATGTATACAGATCAATAAATCACCCATGACCCATTGATTACAAACTGAATCCAAGTTGCACTCTATCACGAATAAATCACGTTGTGATTAAGATTTAATGAGAGGAAAAGCTATTTTATTACGACTGTGAATGTTGGCACCATGTGTAATGGTGTATTTCTTATTTGTCATCCTACCTTTTCTTTCTCTTTCTATTATTCTCGCCTAAATAAAGCAAAATACCAAAGGCAATCCCTGTGTCTTCATTTGTGCTGGGCTCCATTGTCTTGCTTACATGCTTAAAACATCTCTGCGTCTCTTGTGGCCATTCTACTTGCTTTGATCCACTACAATAACAATGCAAAATATGCGGTTATTGTTCCTGCTGAACATTAATTAGTTATTTCAACACATTAACAACAAATGTTTGTAGGTGCTTTAATTGCCTCTTTACTGTTGTCTCAACAAACAGCACCCTATGTTTGTCTGGTATTTTAATTACCCGGGTCATTAAAATAACTCTGTTTTGACCTAAACCAACCTTCAACACCAAGATTTATGACTCAACCCTGATGTAACTTAATTGATTGTTTGATTTTTCTTTTAGGTACAGGAAAAGAACAGGATTAAATTAAGAGACTGTAATAATAATAATAACCTCACTTGGGTAAACACTCACACTACACTGTTTATTTCATTTAATTAATGACTTGCACACATTAACACAGATTACTCCCCAAATAAAAAAGGATGAAAGGGGCCTCTTCTCACTGACATTAACCCTATGATTGGCTTTTCTGTTGAACTGCCTTCTCTCTTGCTGTGCCCTTTATTTACACAGCCGGACAAAGTGAAGCATGACTTTCTGTGTATGTTAGTTTGAGTAATGTGTGATCAACAAAATGCCACATAACTGTGCCAATGTGCCAAAAAGAGCAGGGTGCTTAAAATAGAGCATTCATTTCACTGACAGGAAATCCTCTCTTTGTGTCTCTCCTCTATAGGTATGTGACACGTCAGTATTTGTGTCTTTCTTTCACTATTTGTAGAAGCCAAAAAAAAAAGAAAAACCCAACGCTCAGTTCACCATCAGCTGTGATTACAGCTACTTTTTAAAATATTTATGGCAATTTCAAGATGAAAAATGACAGAAATCTGATGTATCATTTAAATATTACACGGTTCAGTGTTCACGCTATCAATTATAATTATTACCTCAGTAAGTGTGGTTTTAGTTCTATTGTTATGTGCTTTACTGTGTAGTTTCCCATTTGCATCCTTACTGTAAATATATCATTAGATTCTCAAAATATGGACTAAATCCTTTAATCACCACCGTGCTTGTCGCTACACAACCGAGGAAAAACACAGCCAGAAACACTGAGCAGAGCGGAAACCTCCACCAGCAAGAATAAATCTGCATTTGGCAGTTTACACCAGTATAATACTAGGTGATGTATTCAAGTTGTCCACCGAGTATTCTTAGAAGTCAAACTCTCTGACCACAATGTGAGAATGGAATAACATCCACAGCAGATAATAAAAATACACACACAGGCCGTTGCAGTGACTTACATTCTCTAAAGTCCATGACTTAAAACTTTCAACAGTCAAACCTCCACCAGCCTCTCGCCATCATTAACTCTCATATTTACTATAAACTTTATGGATCCTGAAATAGTCTGTGGACCTGGAAGGCCGGGAATTGCCCCCTCCCTCCTTTTCCTGTACTGCCCTCAGCTGTCAGTGGTTGGGGGGGCTTTGGGGTGGGGGTGCCAGCGGGCGTGGATTGAGGATGGATATCAAGTATGCAGACTATGATCGATCGTAGTATGAAT
>JAPTHA010000007.1:13842852-13873534 GCA_029814585.1 Gymnapogon annona
TTATTCACATTGAGCAAATGCCTTTTGGGTTCTTGTTCTTGTCTGCAAAAATGAAATAAAGGCTACTTTTTCATATTAATGCTACAGATTTGAATCATACAAGACCATCTCTTGTACTTATCATCATAGTGATGACGATGTACAGAGCGCAGTGTTCTCTTGGGTTAGAATATGATGACTAAAAAAGGCCAAGGCTTATGATTCACATTGTTGTTGTTGGTATATGCATCAAACTACTCAGTAAATCCTCACTGATGTCAACCTCGGGAGATAAATCTACTCGTACATGACAAACAAAACATTTTAAAAGCATAACCTCTATGTGGCTCAACTCTGACATCTGTGATATATTGAAATTAACTTAAAAGTGTCTGTTCTCCCAGTATAGCCCCAGCCAACGGAGACAACGGGGCGTTCTCTCTGCGTCTGATGTCACTACAGTCGAGGTTGGCTGGTGAAACCACACAATCTCACAATCATGTGTAGTGTGTGAGCCTCAGAGGACCCTGTGACTCTGAGAACAGACAGTGCCCTCTGTTCAGCAGTGACACGGACGCCTCTGCTGTCAGCCCACTGCCTGTCAACACTGGCCCTCTTTAAGCCACGCACTCAGACACAGCACCGGAGAGTGGGCAGGGTACTGTGTTTCTGTCTGTCTAACTCACGCGCACACACACACACACACACATGCTTCTGCTCCCACAAGCCTCAGTGATTTAACGTACACACCCAGGCTGGAGAATGGTTTTAATGCATGCAAATGCTGGGCCTTCCTCTGTAACCTGTCATTATGGGGGTAGTTATGCCCTTCAGAGTTGCCATGAGCTTCTGAAAATAGACACCACCAGCCACACAGTCTGGGCTGCTGCTTTTAAAGAGAAATGACTTCTAAAAGGGATAAACCAAATGCAAACGCCGAGAAAACTGACTTTAACATTTTATACAGCAAATAAAATGCTGTAGATTAGGTCATTTGTTCCGACTAGAAATAGCTAGAATTTAACATAGAAGTGCCACAAAATTTACAGGTAGGTCACAGCGTCAAGTCAAGAGACATGCATCTCTTACCATTCTTTTATTCTCACAGAGTCCAGACAACAGTTACATCCATGCGTTTGGCTTAAAAGTCTCAGTCCGTGGAGAAGTATCCACATTATTGTTTACGTCTTGCTTCTAGCTTTTTTCATTCACTGCTCTCTCTGAGCTCTTCTGCTATTTCCCTCCTCCCAACCCCTTCTCCTCCCTATCCCGGTGCAGAGTTACATCCCCGACACGTAGCAGAAGGGGACCCGGCATCAACATCTCCCTCTAAAACACACTCCTACTTCCACATAAAAGACCTCCTTTCCCCGTTTGACGAATACTCCCTGTGTGTGTATGTGTGTGTGTGTGTGTGTATGTTTGTAATCCCCAAGAGTCCTTTTCCTGAAGCACCAAACTAGTGTCAAAATATTTGAAAGAAACAGAGGCGTGGGTCAAAGTTGAGATCCTGCGCAGAGCAAGAGCTGTGTTTACTCCTACAAGACTGTTGGAGAGATCAGATGGACCACACCAGACGATCAGAGTGGGCTGAAAGTCTCCTCGGCCACGTCGATTGGTAAAGCAGGTGTTAACAGTCTGACAGGTTGGACCGATGGTCAGGGAGGAAATAACACATGAACCAGGAGATGGAAAAGACCTTGTGTCCTAATAAACTCACTTCCTGCCCTGGTCTCTGTACTGCTGATGCAACCTGTAAAGAGGGTATTTCCACCCTGGAAAACTGTTGAATAACAATTTATGAAAGAGTGACTTAGCAGAGTGGATTATAATGCGCCCACTGTTCTTGACACGTCACGGAATACAACGGAGAAATACTATGTTCCACAGGAAGTAGCCAACACATGCGAGCCATCTTTAAAAGACCTCCCGCTGGAATGATCTGGCTCGGAGACAGAAGGAGTGAGTGGAAGAGAGTGGGAGAAAGACTCCACTATTGATCTCTGGAGTCTTTTCCCATGGTCAGGGCCAGAGAGGAGATGGAGGAAATGAAACACATGAGTCACTAAGGAAAAGGAAAACAAACAAACAACCAGCAGCTAAGAAACCACCAGATGGACCTGAAGGACGGCCTACGTTGAAGGGTGACCGGAGTCAGTGAGTGATGATGTGGACGCTGCAAAACGCTGAATATCACTTAAAACTTGAGAGATGTGAGTCACTCTCGCCGTCTGTTTAGAGTCACAGAGCCGGTGGAAACAATTCCTTAAAGCACTGCTGACACTCATAAACAGACAGAACAGTTTTGTTTGGTATTTGTTCTTTGTCGAATGTATTAAAAACAAAACTCGGCGTGCGTGTAATTTATGAGGACGATAATTCACCACAGAAAGAGCCTTTTGTTTGTATGATCAGAAACATTCTATTGCATCCCAGCACTGACGACAAAACAATTAGAACCATTACTGTGATGAACACAAACACTGCCTTGCCCTCAACTGAAACCCTGAGACAGCGTTTCCTCTCCGGTTATGCATAGATGAAGCCGCTTTCACTGAGACATGCTGGTACATGACTTTTGCTCTAACCTTGATCTATAAACAAACGTGCATTGAAGGAAACGCCAGTACTGTATATGGATTTTTCCACCCTTATCTCAACTGGAAGGAAGACTCTTAATACGGGTCAAGGACAGTCAACGGACTCCATTTTTGATCTTTTACAGGTTCAAAGTGCTCCTTATTCACCTTTTTACACACATACACTGCCAACCATGCAGTTTGTGGAGGACCTAGTCTGCTTCCTATTAAAATTCAGATCCCAAGGGAAGATACATTCATGTCTTGTGTAATAACAGAAGATAATACCCAACTTGAATGTACAACTTCAGACAAGTTACAACTGAAAAAAATATCACAGCTGAAAGTCTCCCACCTTCCAAGTTTCCTGCTCACCTCTCCACGCGTGTCTCCAATTGTTGAAGTTATGATGAAATATTCCATCCCCCATCATATTCACATGCATCTCAATATAAGGTCAGTTCCATTTTAAAATCATATATACTCATTCTGACACAGGGGTACTTCATCAGCGGGTAATTGCACCAAAGCACATTATTAGACGTATATACCCTGAAGGTAGCGTGACCTCACACACATAAAAGTGTCCATTCACTGAGCCTGGCTCATAATCACTCTCTCCCTGAAACCAGATGACTTCCACCTGCTCTCACCACTCTCAAACATTTCACCTAAAAACGGGTGAACTTCAAAAAAACTACCATCCCAAACCTGAAACGCAGTGAATGAAAATGATCACAAAAGCCCTGTGAACTCACTGCTCACACACGCACAGATATTTTTGTTTCTCATTACCCGTGCTGGAAAAGAACATGGTCTTGTCTGCAGACTGATTCAATCCAAAGATTAAAAACACAAGAGTTCAGGCATTCTCCCAATTCTTCTCTGAGAAAGGACTTCCAGTTCTCTTCCCGGTGATGCTGCTGATAGATCTTTCTGTCTTCTGCTCTCTGAGTCTCTCCCTGACGTTTAAAGAGAAACTTTAAAGTCAGCTGCATCTGCATACATCTCTTTGGTGGGTCCACCCCTCTTTCCGGCTCTTTCACTTCCCACTCATCATTCCTTTTTCACCATCCATTCGACGCATCCCACTCTCATTCTCTGCAGTACTTAGTGTGTCTAACAGGAAGGACTCATTCTCTAGTCTAGGAAAGCAATTATGACTATTATTGTATGTTAAGATACCATACACACGATCACCTGATATCATACTTCAACTTTTACCTTCGCATTAATACCCTTTATTTAAGTGAAATCCTCACTGTTAGAGTGACTTGGACAAGTAAATAAGGACATTAGTAATATTAATGTCATGTTATGATGTAATCTAATGATTAGATCAGATCAGCAAATTACACAGATTAGATTCTAATCTGTGTAATTTGCTGATCTGATCGTCTACCTTTGTATCTTGGATTGATACAATTTTTACTTTAGATTAGACTCCTTTATTCGTCCTACCCGGGGAAATTTCCGACTCTGGGTCTGACTCTTTTATCACTAGTCAGTACCTTATACAGTTAATACCACACTACAACAACAAAATGTTGTGATAAAAAGGCCAGATGAGTCAAATTTTCAGTCCATAAAAATGTAAGTTGTTGTTAAAAGTATCTTCACCTAAAGTATCTTGCGATTTGGTGCTATATAAATAAACTTTGAAAAAAAAAAAGTATCTTCACCTTGCATAAACTTCAACACAAATCAGTCTAAGAAGTTGATGAAAATGCATGTGTATATTTGTATGGCACACAAGTGTCATGAATACCTTAGCATGCAACATTTTTTCAGATCACACATAAATACTAAACCTAGAATGTTTAAACACAAATGGTGTGAAACTTAATTTCTCTGCAGGTAATCTGGACCTGGTGGTTCTGTCCATATTTTTAAACTGGACTGGTCTGCACTGATAAATCCAGTTAAATGAATGTTCTGTCTATGGGGATTCATTTGTCTATGTGGTTGTTAGTTAGTTTTATTGTTTTTAACCATAGAAAATGTTAGACAACATAATTCTAGGAAAAGTCAACATTTATCAAAACATAAATGAAAAACAACTCTAGGCGAACTGGACTTTTAGGCAGTGTCAGTGTTGAGGGAGAACATTCTGTATTGCTTTCATTACCATAGTATTAGAGATGTGCATATATAAGTACAGCTTGTAAAAACTCCTGCCAAATCAAATATGCAAACTGGATTCACTATGGAAACCCCGCAAAGGAAAAAGCCAAAAGAACTCATCATCAACCTTAAACTGAATAATTTTACTAAACTTTCACGTGCTTATACAGACACAGTCATACATTATCAAAACAGTCTAACAAAAACTAAAACGGAATTGCAGTGAGAATCTTGCAAGTAAAGAGTTACTTCCTCAATAACATCTGTAAAATGTAGGTAAATTTAGAACCTTTGACAGGGTGCCACTTGGGAAATGATAGTTATCACAGCCAGTGGACAATCTGGTTTTTCCTCTAAGGCTGGAATTTTTAGTGTTGGACACGTTGTTGAAGCCTGAGTAATTGGTTCAGTCTGCCCAGGGTTGAGTTGAAGTTGTATGTGTATCATGCCGCTTTGCTCTGAATAAAACAGTTGCAAAAAACAGAAATATATCTGTACAGCCTTTCCTGTACAGCGTTTTTTCTGTTTGTTTTTTGTCTATTTTTGACATGGAACAAGTAATCCACATCACAGATGGCCAAAACAAACTCGGTGTGGTAACTGAAGAGAGGTTGTGAAATGTACAACTAAACTATTAAAAGGAAAATATTTTTCAGACGTTTTATACACCTTGTCGTATTCACTCAAGGAACTAATATGGAAATGATTAAAGGGGAGCTAGTATTAGACAGCAGCTCTTCCAATCATTGAACTGATTTTCCTCAATTTGTTGGAGAAACATCAAGAATGAATTTATCAACTCTTGGAAAAAAAATGCAGTGATGAAGTACAGACAAGAGGTGAATGAGAAAAATGTGTTGGGAGTTATGTGGAAGGCTGATCTGGTATTTCTAGCCTGTTCACCAGCTCAAGTCCCTGGCTGTCAGAGATGAAACTACTGACCCCTGGTGGTCGGACCTGCGGAGTGCAGCCACAGTGCTTACATGGTGGTTTGGTTTTAAACGGTTACAGGCTATTTTATTTTTTTATTTTTCAAGGGACAACATTACAGTTAGGCCCGTGCACTAAAAGATGACATCTCCAACACACACTAGCATGGTCAGAAACAACAGAAAAGAAAAAAAAAATACATGGATAAACAAAAAACAAGAAAACCATGAGACATAGACATGGTGACCTCATGTTAGGTAAAAATCTGAGGTTCAAATCAACAAAACATGATCAATGGAAAGTTACAGTGAAAAGTACAATTAATTTAGTATATTATTCAAAATCTGAGAACTTAAGACATGGGAGACCTTACCCTTTTTCCATATAAACCTCTGTGTGACTTATGGTTGGTGAAATACATCTAAAAACTTGTTAGCTCTAGGATGTTGTTTCGTGGATATGTGGGTAGTAAAGTTTGCAAATGAAGATAAAGCTACCTTCTAACCTCAATGTTCATACTAATCTATCTTTTGTGACTATAGCAACCTACATCCCCTATGACTGTGTCTAACTGAAGACAACAGCAAACAATACACACTACAAACATTTTTATGACCACATCAACTGTTCATATGTAATGCCACATTGCACAACTTCCACTTTTTCAGTAAACATATTGCAGATGTGATTATATGAAACAGGAAAACACCTGGTGCTCCAGTATAAACAGCCGTTACTGTTTGGCGCAGAGGAAAACCACACACATCTTGTTTGACAAAAAAAAACACAGTACAACTGTCATCTTCATGACCCTAAATAAAAGTACATACTGTGTACCATTGCTTTTACATAGATCACTAACAATTTATATGTACCTATGCAACATCATGACCTCAGCAGCTGGTTAGAGACATTTCCATTACTTTCACAACTTAATACAAGGTTGGGAAACAATGTTAAGAGGCAGTACTGCAATATGCATAACTAGTGAGTTGACCCATGGTTCCAGCTCTTTCAGATAGTCATTTGCTTTACTCTTGGGTAAACTGTACTGGCACTTTCAATAGAATAAAAGAGGTTTAACGGCTGTTTCTGCAAATGAAACGTGCCACCACCATGGCAACGTGAGACTTCTGTTTATCTGTTGCCATCACCCTGCAGTTCTGTGGCAGTTAGCATGTGTGTAATCAGGAAAGCCCGTTACACCATTTCACAACTGAAGGCTCTCTTTAAAATTCAGACAGGATTGACATTCAACTAAAAATTACAATGGTCTTTAATAAGATTGCGATACGAGATGGAGAGATGTGAGCTGGCTAGCTAAAACGTTGCAAGTTAAGCTAACTCGTAACATTAAGCATCTTCAAGAAATGTGTCACCATTTATCAAAAACAAGCGTTTATTAAATAACCCATGCAAAACAAGTCAATGTAGGGGAGAGTCGCCCTTTCTTTCGGGGTGGGTGGCCCTTAAAAGGGCCTTTGGGGTAAATGTAATGTAGCCTGCAGGCTAATACTCTTGGGACTGCGAGGAGGCCTTCTTTCCCGCCTTGCCGGAGCTCGGTGCGGCCTGGCCGGTCTTCTTGGGCAGCAGCACGGCCTGGATGTTGGGCAGGACGCCACCCTGGGCGATGGTCACACCACCAAGCAGTTTGTTCAGCTCCTCGTCGTTGCGGACAGCCAGCTGGAGGTGGCGGGGGATAATGCGGGTCTTCTTATTGTCTCTGGCGGCGTTCCCTGCCAACTCGAGGATCTCAGCGGTGAGGTACTCCAGCACCGCGGCCAGGTACACGGGAGCCCCGGCGCCAACCCTCTCGGCGTAGTTACCTTTGCGGAGGAGACGGTGGACACGGCCGACGGGGAACTGCAGTCCAGCGCGGGAGCTACGGGTCTTGGCCTTGGCGCGGGCCTTTCCTCCGGTTTTGCCTCTTCCAGACATGTTTGGTCGTAGTCGAGCTTCTTACGTACGCGATACCGCTGTAGTTTGTGAGTAGAATGAGTAAGAGCCTGGACCTGAATATAAACCCAGCTCTTTGTTCCGCCCTAAGACACGATTGGTTTTTCAAACGGAAGTACCCCAGGCTGATTGGTCGTTAAAGGGCAAAAGGAAACGGAAATTACAGTGACTCTTCTATTTTTAGCCAATAATGTTGAGCGATACAGACCCCATGGCTGTGATTGGCTGAAATAAGACTGCCTGCTTTTCCCTTAAAAAAAGCCAATCGTGTCTGCTCCCTCCAGCTTCGAAGTTTTTGGCGCCATTAAAATGTTTTACTGATATAAAGAAAAGAAAGAACGCTATTTAAGTCACTGAAGACGAGATAACTCGTTTATAAATTGCACCCCAGAAACTAATCCAGATCTTTTATGCTGTTTTTAAACTGTAAGAAGTAAGTTAGTACTGTTCATAGTACTGGCTACTGTCTACACTGATATATGGTATTTGCACTGTTTATAGTACTGTTTACATTGATGTGCAGTATTTTCATTGTTTGTAGTACTGTTTTACATTGATATGTGGCACTTTCACGGTTTATAGTACTGTTTATAGTACTGTTTACACTGATATATAGTATTCTCACTGTTTCTAGTACTGTTCACATTGTTACATTGACCATCTTAATTATTTCTTACTTATATTGACTGTGTGTGTTGTCGCATCTACACTGCAGATACTCTTGGCTTTGGATTCATTTCAGCAATTGTGCACTTTTCTATTTTCCATATTTATTTGGGTTATCAGCTGCCACTTCTATGACATTTTGTTACCAGATTCATTGTGTGTGTCTGCAATGACAATAAAGGAAGTCTAAGTCTAGTCTATAAGCAAATCCGAGGGAAACTAAAAACATATATAACCATTTTATGCTAGGAATATGTGTGTAGAAAAACCTTCCATTAAGACAATAAAAGTTCTTATAAACCCCAAGATAAACTCTTATTTTCTAACGTTATAAGGGTACATTAAATACTAAAGACGGTCAAATCAAAGTGGGGTGTCAAACATTCAAACAACAGAAATTGTACACATCTTCATCTTGCAGTGGTGATCAATTTCACATTCTAGTTATATAAGGGTCATCATTTCCACAACACCTAAAAGGGCGCATTTTGCAGAATTTAGTGAAGATTGAATTGGAACATAATAGAACTTGAGTATTTCCTACTATAATAGAGTTTTGTCTGTGATTACAATGGCGTAATGGCAGAGTGACTTTCAAATTTTGGATTGTCCAGCCTAGATAGCTAGATAGATGTTAGAACAAATTGTGTATTTCCTCAAGGGTTAGAGTTAGTAGGGTTAGTTATGGGTGGTGTTAGGGTTAGTTTAGGATAGTAGGGTTTGGGGTTATGGTTAGGGGATAGGGTTAGGATTAGGGATAGGGTCAGCAACAGTTAATACAATGAACAGGGATGTCTGTGTCTGGCTTTGGTACTGAAAACTTGGTACCACCGTTCGTCTGCTGTCACACTGTTACAAATATGACTCATTCAGTGTTTGCTTAAACTAACTTTGACGGGCCAAGTTCGGCCCGTCAAAGGGTCCAGTCTGGCCCTTGTGATGGATTTGTGCAACAGTAAAATTACACTGAATATACTCACAATAATATGAGTTCAGGTTCCACATTCAGACCAATTCAATCTCATGTGGGTCATACCAGTATAGTACTAGCATAATAACGAATAAATACTCATAATTCAACATAGTATCATGTATTTACAGTAAAAAAAGTAGAATTTAGCAAAAAATGTGAATATGAACAAATATGTACAACTTGAAATAACTTACTAAATGTCACCTGTAACTTATAATGTACATGTGTAAATCATAAACAGAATGTTAAAATTTAAATTACACTTATCTTTTCAGTTTGTTCATCTTTATTCACATTGTTTCAGGGGATGGTATTTAGATGTCAAGATTTTCACCATGTAATTTGACTTTTTTGACTGTAAAACATAGAGAAAAGTAATACCTGCAGCATGAAAGTGTCTTTTCAGATTTGGTTTACTAATCTCCACTCTTTCAATGTTGTCAAAAATGTGAGACGTGACGGCAACCTCTACACATCAAACAGAAGCATTCAACTCTTCGGCTTTGGAAAACACGTGAAGGTTTGTAATAAGCAATTAACTATTAAGACATTTAACATGGTCATCCATTTTGAAACGAGATGAAATGACTGTTTATGAAAGATAACGCCTTTCAGGTGATGAGGAAACTGATTCATGTTTTGAGAAAGATTATCTTATTGGCATCAACAGAAATGACAAACTTACAGCCTCTTAAAACTCTTTAACTGCAGTTTAGAACTAAATTAAAATTTACACTTTCCAAAAATTAAATATACTTTAGAACAGGGGTGTGAAACGTATGACCTGGGGGCCTGCCAAAGGTTCCAATCCAGCTCCTGGGATGAATGAAATGCAAAAATTACACCCAAGACATTTGCAAAAACTTTTAATTCAGGTTCTGCATACAGATTGGGAAAATATTATCAAAATGACCTATAAATATTATAACAATATCCTATAAATACAACTTGTATTTACACTTAAAAAACATAATTTTTACAAAAGAACACATATAACATGAACAAATATAAACAGCATGAAATATGTGAAGAGAAGTGTCATTTTAACAACGTGACACTTCTGAAATCCTGAAACTTTGGGAATTGGCACATTCTCTGTCAAGGCCTGTAACGATCAACAGCGATGAAATGGACAGAATTTTACAAGCGAGTCCTGTAGACTTAAGACACTGCAGAGCAGAGCAACATATTGACCGATCTCTACATTTTGTCTGATTAAAAGGTACATTTAAAACTGCAGTTGATTAACTGATTAACTTGAATCCAGTCTTTTACAAGACTGGATTCAAGTATGTTAAAAATAATTTTAAAACCAACAGCTGTACTCCAATAAGAGCAGGACAAGTCCATTGTAATCAGAGCACATTAAAAAATATGAAAAGGGAGGAAAAAAAAAACCAACTGCAAGTGATTTACTACAGTAGCAACTTTGCTGGAGCTTCAATGAGAGACACTTCATGGTACCTGGAAGGAGAACAAATTATTTTAGGCTTTACTGCAGATGCCAGACCTGACAAATTGTCACACATGCAAAGAGACAGCTCTGCAGTAGATGGTTCACTTACTTGGAGGTCCTGTACTTCTCCCTCACAGACTGTTGGGCATGTTGTGCAGCCTTGAGGTAGGTTTTGTGCAGATCCTTAACACATGGCATAAGGTCTTTCAGAGAATAACCAGTCTTTTCTATCAAGGACTTTGGCTGAAAAGACATGACATCCTGTATGAAGTCTACACTTCTCCGTTGAGAGAGACAACTCATATCTGAAAGTTTGATTTTCTAAACCCTCGTTGCACTTACCCAAGAGCCACCAGTCACTGTGTGGTTTGCCAAAATATAGGCTGCAGAGGCCATCTCTGATGGAAGATACTTCAGAAAGGGATCAGAATGGACCAGGCTGAGTTCTCCCAGGTACTGAGAAGACAGCACATTTGTGTCATCATGAAGAACAGAAGTAAGTAGAGTATGCCAATAACATCCCAGACGTCTGAATTGACATACTCACCATTGCCAAGCTCTCCACCCATTTGCCAACAGAATGATTGAAGGTGTAACATTTAAGAAACTGGTGCAATGTCGGGGCTTCCAGATTAAAGGACAGCACTTCAAGCACCAGATGCGCCATGTTCAACACTTGTTCCACTGTATAGGTGCCCCCTGTAATGTAAAGGAACTGGGCCACCTCGGGGGGGTACATTTCTTCAAATTTTCTGCAATTTGAATATGGGTGAGTAACTTCACTGAAAAGTATTTGAATTTTTCAAAAATTCAATGTCAAGACACTTACGAGGCTAACAACATTGCAGCAGTCCCAACCAGCTGAAGGTTCCCCCTCAAGATGGACACAGAGGACAAGAAGCGATCCATATAGTTTACAGCGAGATAAAGTGTTTCATTCTGGAGTTTGTACTTCTCCCCAACTTTAACCAGCCAGTCCACCAGGATGGCCCTCATACGGCTGGTGATGTCTGGTTGTGTCTTTATGCAGCACGCTTCAGGCCTGGTTTTTAACTGCAACAATAGCAAGGAGTTCCTTACAGATTCAAGCACATAAGACCAGCACAAAGTTCAAGGCTTCAAGTTTCTCACCTCCATTTCTCTGAGGTACGTGTATATTTCATAAGGAAACTCTGGGACTTGATCAGTGTCCATCAGGTTCTCTTCTTCAACCAGAGAAATGTCCATGGGAGAGTCTGAACAAAGAAAGACAACATTTAGTTCTCGGGAGACTAGTAGAAAATTGAAAAGGCATTTATTGATTTCAAAATGCATATGCTCTGCCTACAGTGTACCTGTATATTTAACCAGAATATTGACGTCCACTGCAGATGGAATTCCAATCATGGCCAGAGGTTGCTGGAGCCGAGCTGCAGTATTGTTGACCAACTGAATCAGAACCAGAATCAGAATCCTTTAATTGTCAACAACATTTACTGTGAAAGTCAGTTTGGCAACTCCACATGACAGCAGGGGTAAAACAAAACTGTATATATATAAAAAAGCAATAGTATAAAACTATGGTGAAAAACACTGCAGCTTTGAAGGTTAGTTAAATACATTGCATCCAAGACATTGTAGTGCAATAGGTGCAAGAAAGGTTGAGGTCCTTGTCCAGGACATTGTATCCTACAATGAGATTCAACTAATTAAATTAACATTCTTAGTAGCAGAGTCCAGTGTGTAGTTTCTGTTAATAGACAGCCCCCGACAGTATGTAAATTCACATTCAATGCCTACAGTGGACCAGGCAACTTAATTTTGCACATGTGGAAATTCTTGGAATTTTTAGACATTTTAGAAGCAGTTGAGGTACTTAACGTTTTCAGGGCCCCAACATGATTCCGTTCTTGAGTAAAAGAGTAACAGTAATAACATTGCAGCCGTGCAGACCAGCTGAAGCGTCACCCTCAATGATGACATTGAGGATGGGAAGTGATCAATGTAGTTTACGGAGAGATACAGAATTTAATTCTGGAGTTTGTACTCCTACCCAACTTTAACTTTTTCAGTTTACACATGCATCTTCGCACCTTAGGTATGCATGGTGTTGCTTATTTGCTGACACATGCCACAACACATCCACAAATGCATACTGTGTATGTAGTACAAGGATTCAATTGATGTATATAGTACTTCAGTCTGCTCTTATTCTCTGGTCGTTGTATTTTTGCTGCTGTAAAGCACAAATTTCCCCGTGGTGGGATCAGTAAAGTTTTATCTTATATCTCTCTTATCTTAACCAGCCAGTCGACTCGGACAGCCCTCATACTGTTGGTGGGATACAGTTGTTTCTTCATTTAACATGCTTTAGGGCTGATTTTTAATTGGAGCTATAGCAAGCAGTTCCTTACATATTCAAGCACAGAGGATCAGCACAATGTTCGAGGCTTGAATTTTCTCACCTCCATTTCTCTGAGGTATGTGTAGATTTCATGAGAAATCTCTGGGACTTCATTTGTGTCCATCAGGTTCTCTTCTTCGACCAGAGATATGTCCATGGGAATGGTACCTTCAGGCTCATCCACCCAAGTCTGGAAAGCGGGCTGTTTGGATGAGGTTGTCTCATGGCAGGCTTTGTCAAAATTTGCGTTTTGACAGGACGATGCATCCTGCAATGAGATTCAACTCATTAAATGAAAATTCTTAGATGGAGGCAAGTGATTCACTGTGGCGACCCCTGACGGGAAAAGCCGAAAGAAGAAGAAATTAAAATTCGTAGTAGAAGAGTCCAGTGTGTAGTTTCTGTTAATAAACAGCCCCCCACAATCTGTAAATTCACATTCAATGCCTGCAATGGACCAGGCAACTTAATTTTGCACATGTGAGAAATTAGCTTCTTGGAATTTAGACATTTTAGAAGCAGTTTAAGTACATAATGTTTTCAGTGCCCTGCATGATTCAATGCTTGAGTAATAGAGTCATAATAATGGGCCAAAACGCTGAGCACCAACACTGTAAAATGGAAGAAATCTCATAACATGCACAAAACTTCTTAAAAAATCATTTATGCAAATGAATAATACTAAATATATATTAAAAAGGAGGCCAACACATTACATGGTTGTTATAATTAAATAGAGGCCACACAAGGACTGACTTGCCTCCAAAAGTACAAAGCATCCTGATAGCTACAGTCATCTTTAGCAAAGATGCACCTTTGGAATTTCTAAAATAAATTGCCATTGAATTTGGTATTTCTCCTTTAGCTTAAGCGAAAGGAAATGAACTAAACTAAAGGAAAATGGCAAACTAAAGGAAACGAAAAATAACGAACTAAAGGAAATGAAAAATTAAATAATTAATCTATGATATATCTGTAATAATGATACCTAATAATCATAAATATACGAATGAATAATATCTATCATCCATCTATGATACATATAAATGCATTCGTATAATAATACAATAAGTGTATTCTACATCCATAAGTAATATCTAATAATAATAAGTACACTAAATAATCATATCCATCTATGTATATCTATATATCAATAATAAATCATACAATTCTGTTTCTATAATAACTTTCTCCTCCTTTAGCTGAACCCTAACCGACCTGTTTAGTCCAGCACCGATTCTGAGGCCGAGCTCGTTGCTTGTTGAGTAGTGGTCCTGGGACGGTTCTGTTGGACGCCCTCGTTAGTTTTGGGGACACGTTTTTTCGAATTTCAAGACCGCTTCCAGGTTTCAGCGAACCTCTGAGTCTGGGCAACATCTTTGGTTGATGCGCATCGTTAGCAACGCCTCCTTGTGTTCTTTTGGCTCCTGACATCTTTCCTAAGTATAAAGAACCATACACGCTCATTTTTCCCCGTTTAACGGAGCCTGCCGAGTGCAACATCATATTACAAATAGAGCTGAATAACTTCAGCAACTTCTTACCTTCGCTAGAAAATCGGTGTGCGTGTTTGTTGAATGCGTCAAAAGATTCGAACCGTTCAGGTATCAGGCGTGGTTTGATTCAACCAATCACCGCTCGCGAGATTGGGCATCGACCAATCACCGATCGGTGTCAATCATAACGTTGATGCTTGATTCAGGAATTAATAATCAACTGCTCTGGAGTCGCGAACGGTTCCCCGCCTCGAATGCAAACGAACGATGGATATTTAATTACTTAATTATTTAATTACTAATTGATTAACTACGGCACTACATTGTAACTAATTCCAATATTGAAAGCGGCATCTCGCAAGTTAGTAGGTCGTAATTTGAGTTAGGCCGATGTTCATAGTAATAGAAGCCCATAGGAGTAAACGGACTACTCAGTCATGGTGCTGAACCAAAAAAAAATCCCTTCTTCCCACTTAACTGTTTAAATAACAAGTATTCAGTGACTGTTTAACAATCCAACACTGAACCCATTATCATACATCTATAATATATCTATAATAAATAATGGTACCTATTAATCACAAATATACGAATGAATAATATCTATCCATCCATCATCTATATATATAATAATATAATGAATTTATATAATAAATTGTGACTCCAGTGACCCCCGCGACCCTGCAAAGGATAAAGCGGGTTGGAAGATGAATGAATGAATGTATTCTATATACATAAATAATATCTAATAATGATAAAAACACTAAATAATAATATCCATCGATGTATATATATATTTATAAAATAATATATCATTCCATTCTTTTTCTATAATAACTTTCTCCTCCCACACCGACCTGTTTAGTACAGCACTGAATCTGAAATCGAGTTCGTTGCTTGTTGAGTTGTGGCCCCAGGACGGTTTTCCCCCGTTTGACGGAACCTGCCGAGTGCAACATCATATTATAAACAGAGCTGACTCTTTTAGCAACTTCTTTCTTTTGTGCAAAAATCAGTGTGTGAGGTCGCAGAATGCGTGAAGAGATTTGAACTGTTCAGGTATCAGGCGTGGTTTGATTCAACCAATCACCGCCCGCGAGATTGGACATCGACCAATCACCAACCGGTGTCAATCATAACGTTGATGCTTTGCTCAGGAATTTATAATCAACTGCTTTGCACTCGGTTCCGCGCCGCGAGTGCAAAGGAACGATGGATATTTAAATTAGCCACAGCACTACGCTGTAGCTAATTTAAATATTGAAAGCAGCGTCTGGCAAGATAGTAGGTCGTAATTTGATTCAGGCCGATGTTCATATTAATATAAAGCCCATGTATTATGATGGCAACATCTGGCATTCCGCTACAGTGTAGGCACTCAACCCCGTAGGAGTAAACGGACTACTCAGTCATGGTGCTGAACGAACTAAAAAAATCCCTTCTCCCCACTTAACTGTTTAAATAACAACAAGCATTCATTGACTGTTTAACAATCCAACACTGAACCCGTTTTTATTTTAATGCTAATTTATACAGTTTGTTAACGATGTGCATGGCCAAAAGTCCCTGAACTCAAACAACATGATAGCTAGCTAGATACTGTAGCAACTGGGACTGTCACTTTTAAAGAAATGGACTATTCACAAATGCCGATTCCTAAAAACCAAACCATCCTTCAGGACATTTCACAAAGAACTTTGTCTATTCTTCTCCTCCATTACTTTCATGGAAACAAGACTCTTAAAGAAACAATTGATGAACTGGACCTTCTGAGTAACCCCTAGAGTGGTGTTGTTGTTTTTTTTATTTTGTTGTTTTTTATGTGAGTATATATGCAAAATACCTGTACTGGACTTATTTTGTTCTGTTTATATGAAGAAATATTGAAATGTTTCCAAATTTGTTGTATACAGTTATATTGTGTTAATAAAAAACAAACAAAAAACAAACAAAAAAAAGTTTAAAGAAATGGACCGTTTTTCCCTTAAAGGATATTACCCAGAATGCGTTGTATGCCCCTGTTGTTTTTTTTCCAACGAACTTTATTTAGAACTTGAACATATAAACATACAATTGAAAAGGCATGGGGGTTTTTTTCCAACGAACTTTATGTCCCCGTTAGAGAATGCGCAGACTGCTATTGTTCATGTTCCATCTCGTGATGTGTACGTTAGCTAATGTGGCGATTCGGCAGGCAACGAAGAGGTAGGACAGATTTTCTCTTTCTCACGGTTCCTTTTTAATAATGGCGTACAGCTTTCTTTTTTTTTGCATCAGCCTAAACTGGCTAAAGTAACACACTGCTGGCTAGGACGAACTCCAGGCTAACTCTGCAAAGCATATGTGTTAACGATTTTTGTCGACACACAATAAAAACCAATAGCCGTCTGCGCATTCATTAACAACTGGAGAACAGGTCCCTAAACATGCAACGCATTCTGGGTAATATCCTTAAAGGGAAAAACAGTCAATTTCTTTAAACATTACAGTCCCATTCGCTACAATACCTTTAATTGTCCCTGTAATAGATACCTTTAATTGTCAAGAAGACACTGGCTTGTGCCCCCTTGTGGCTACATTAGATACCTTTAATTGTCCCACTAGGGCCAGCAGGATACAAAGAGTAGAAACACAAAGTAGACAGGTGTACAACAATTGAATTCTTGTATAACATAGGCAGTATACATGATTGAAGTCCCAGAGATGATAATGAGGGACTGTGGATGTGTTGTCTGGAGCTGAGAGTAGGTGGTGTGAATGTCCTCGCGTAGCATCGGCTGCTATAACAAGTAACCACTAACAGTTCAAACATCACAAACACAACAAACAGTTCACAAACCGTTACACCATCTCTCATTCACATACTTCACCAGTACCCCCCTCTCAACTAACCACTCTCCCTCGTGCTTCGGTCTACCCCCTTCCTATGCAAATAAGCATCATTGCAAATACCACCTAATCCACAAAGACCTGCACTAATTGCCACAGGAAGTAAAGTATTTAACACGAGTGAGACCCGTGTATTAAATCCACACAATTTCGCTTTCTCCCTCTGTCAGTATTTCTCTTATGCAAAATGATTGCAAAGTGCACTCAGTTGATGGTAAATGGGCAGCATAGTGCACTGTATGTAAGGGTTGTCATGCCAGGACACTTCGGTAATCATGGCAGGAGTGATTGTAGCCAGGCGAAGGAACCGTAATGGCAGGCACAAGAAAAGTTTAAGTGACTATTAAATCATTTGCAGATACTGGTTGCCAGGCCACAAGATCCTCCTTGCGCTACTAGGTGCTTCACTAAATAAGTGGATAAATCAGTAATTCCCAAATAAACCCATGAAAAAAGTGCAACGCCATCTCTCACCCTGACAATAGTAATTCAGTAATAGGTCACAGTGGGTTTTGTTGACCTGAAGTCAGCACCATGGACAGCTCTACTCCAAAATAAATAGGTCAGGACAGTACAGTGCTTTTTTTCCCTGTGTGACTCTGACATTGTCCTGTCAACTGTGATCTTGGAACAAAACAATCTATATGCCACCTCGGCGAGGTGCAAATTGCGCTCAGCTGCCAAACTTTGTGAGCATGTTTGCGCCGCCATATGATCAGAGCAAATTCTTTTCAGGATAAGGGGCTAAAACAGGACAGATTGTCAGAGCTAATTCTACACAAATAACGGTGCTATTAGCAGGAGCAATGGCTTCTTTGTGGATCTGTCCCCGAATATTTTACATGAAAGTAAGCTTCAACTCAACATCTTTTTTTCAAAGTTGTAGTTTTCTTCTGCAGTGTTTCATTGATTGAGGGCATTTGGTTCTGAAGGTATTTGGCCCATACCAATTAATTGGTTAGTGGAAAATGTGAAATTGTGTGCATTTCCTCAAGCTAATCTCCAGATAAAGCCAGACAGAAGTTTTCCATGTCAATCTTGTGGCCAGAACAGATTTTGCATGTACTTCCTCAAGATGGCCTCTAGATGACGCAAGAAAGATGCTTTCCATGTCAGTAGGGTGGCCATTTCTACAAAAGGAGGACACGTTATGACACTTGGTGAAGACTAATTAATTAATTAATCAATCACTACATATAGCGCTCAGGTGTATTTCCCAGTATAATACAGTTTTGTCCATAACAACAATGGTATCATGATATAGGGATTAACTTTACTTTATTCACTTCAAGATAATTGTATCTGTATGTTATGATGTGTGTGTAACAGAAGAGGAAAATATCCCAGATAAGATGAAAGGTATTTGGTCACAGTATTTGTATTTATTCAAAAGTGACAACTGACCTGAACCTGTTTATCAAAGTGCACAGAGCACATAAAATTTATCATCTTAACATATTAAGCAAGTAATTTAAGAAAAAAATTTAACAAATGACTGCAAAAAGCACATATCCAAGAGTTAATAATAAGCATAAATAACTTGTTTTTATGTAAACAGAGAATAAGAAAAAACAAAACACTGGAACAGTGATTCACTCTTTATGAACCTTTCTATGACCCCGTTCCTTTGTTACCTACATCTACATCACACTGACAAAGAGTGCAGA
Organism: Gymnapogon annona; assembly: GCA_029814585.1. Lineage (NCBI taxonomy): Eukaryota > Metazoa > Chordata > Actinopteri > Kurtiformes > Apogonidae > Gymnapogon > Gymnapogon annona. The sequence goes on from JAPTHA010000007.1 coordinate 13,861,951, forward strand.
ATGCATGTAGGTCATCTTTGCTACTTTTGGAAATGAACGTACTGGATGTTCTTTTGTCCACTCTGGATTAAATAATGTATTTTTTTCGGCAGTGTGACAATTTGTGACGATATGACATGACTAGACTAGCACGTGGCTCGTTTACTTTTTCAACCAATGATATTAGCAGTTATTCATTTTATCATGCCTTCACCCAATCAGTGCTTTTGAGAATCTTTTGTAAGGCTGAACCTAAAAGGATTGAATGATATGTTACATTGTGTTTAAGTGGGGAGTGGATGGCCACACTAAACCATATAGTAGTATGTGCATTTAGAAAGTGCCTTTGATTATTTCTTCATTATCTGATTGGATTCCTTTACTAAAGCACATATTGCATGTTCTTTAAAGTTACCAGTGCTGGTTCCACCATTGTAATCTCTAAATAACTTTAAACTTCAGTGAAGAAAAATAAACCTGAGAGAAGATTTCACTTGTTTTTTATTCTGACGTTCTACCATTAAGACAACAACTTTAATTATTGTAAATGTTGTCTATTAAAATACAAATGTTAAACAATGTAATTATGTTTCTTGATTATTTTTGTAGTTTGAGGATGTATCCACTCTTTGGTGTGAACCAATCTGCTCAAAAAGATGAAAAAATGCACTCTACCTTATAGACTCTAACAGTTTGTTTGTCTGACAGTGATATCAACCACCTTTAAATAAACTTTGAATGAAAAGAAAAGTTTTAGTTTCCACTGTAGACCCATCTAGACCACACACGACTTGACTGAGCTTTGACTCTGCAGAAAAAGAATAATTATTCTCTGAAACAAGTTTTTTTTTTGTTTTAGTCAAGTTGCATTTGTAACTCGACCTCACAACAGCATTTGTTGTTTGTGACTGTCTGCAATCCATGCAGTGAATTTCAGATGAAATCACAATATTGCTCAACAGTAATGAACAGTTATTGCAAGGATGAAATTAAGTGTCTCATAGTTACAGCTTTTATGTATTTTGGAACCAGAAGGAAACATCTGTTAATTTATGATATTGTAAGATATGAATTCACTGCTTTTCTTTAAAGTTTATAATATATATAAAGTCAGCTCTTTCTGCATTAAAAAGAAGAAAAATATTTTCTTAAATAAGAAGAAAACTGAAATTCTATGGTCTATCATAAAGTACATAAATATAGAATTTGTTATTTAGATACAACATTGAACAACATTCTAAAACCAATGTACGTACAAGCAGTTATGTACTGACATAACTAGATTAAAATGATGTTTTAACTTACTTAAACTAGCTATTTAAAATGGCTCTGCAAGGAAATACACTCAGCAATGTCTCTTAATTTACAGTGGGATGCAGCAATGATCACTCATTTCGGGGGCAAAATAAATAGCACTTCCAAAGTACCACATAATAATAATATATTATTTTCATACAACTTAAAGAGTTTTACATCTTCTGTAAAGCAGAGCAAGAAAGTGCAATAAACAGTATTATACTGGCATTTTATACTATTAAACGATTTCAGAGTGTTTTCATGATTGATTATAACCGACATCCACCATAGTGTTTAAACAGGCCTCAATATATTTCTTTGTATTTATTCCCTTGTTCTCATCAAGCAGAAAACTTCTCCTTGAAACAAATTGTTTTTATAAACACATGAATGAGGCATAACTTCTGCCCTGAAGATGCAATACATTTTCCACGGAGGAAAGTCCTCTCAGAGGTATCTTCCTTTCAAGATGTACAGGTGACAACCCTCCGGGGGCGTCTGTTCTGCCACAGAATGGATTCTTATAAAGGCGTAGTCATTCCTCTGACAGCCATAACAGAATCCTTACAACTACAGTGAAGATCATGGTGAGCCACGTCCCACCCTAGACATGATAGTCAGTTATCCAAGGAACTTGCTCCTCCGTTGGCAGCAGAGGTTTTGCCTTTTGATTTGCCAGATGAACGGAAAGAAAGGCGCTTGATGAGACGGCGAGAGAAGCTGCCAGACTTCTTACGGCTGTTGGCTGCGGCGGCGACAAAGTTATTGCCCATGTTTGAGATGTCTTCATGGGACTGGCTGAAGCAGGACTCCTTCTCTCGATGTTTTCTGCGGAACAGCAGCTTTGTTCCACTCTGAAGAAAGCCCACTGCAGGAACACACAAAGAACATTACACATCAACTGTGTAACAAAACAGCAATGTTGAAAATCCTTTTTGTCACTGTTAAGTCCTGTCCCTACCACTCTGATTGTGCCGTGTGTACCATAATATGGACGCTAGGGGGCAGTAATGTCGCTTTTTAGATTTATTATGTCTGTGAATGAACATAATAATTTAAGGGTGAAAATTTCTTAGCACTTCAAATATATCCATGTCCAACAAGCCAAAAATTGTCTAAGATGTCTACCTTAATGCATAATTTAATGACAATTATTATTATTTTTTTAACAGGGTTTTTACTAACATTTGTTCTCAGTGACTTAAGCTCACAGAACAACCAATTCAAATAGAGTTATTTCAATAAGAGAACTGTGTTACCCTTATGGTCCTTGAGGCTTCGTGTTTCCAAGGCACCAGTGGAGCCCGTGTCTGATTCGACATCGTCCACAGATGGACGCTCTGACACATCTGATGGTGTGGTCTCATCAGCGTCCGGGTGATGCCCCACACCATAATGGTTACCATGCATGGCTGCATCCATAGCTGCGGCATAACCACTCGATAATGCACAGTCATCTTCTGAGAGTGGAACCTGAAGAATATTCAATTGTATCAAATCATTTCCTGCTATAAATGTTTACATAGCTAAAATTATTATCTTAATTAAAGGTGATTAAGGTGTTTTACCACAGAAATTCCAACCTTAAACGCCTTCTAATGATCAAACATCATGAAACTGGTACTTGGAGTGTTGTGCAAGGTTTCAAGTGAAGCCTTTTGTACTCGTTACACTTCTCCCACATTCAGGATAAATCAGGTCAAAAGACTTGCTCCGCTATAATGTGGTGCAATGGGGGGCTGTGACTGTGAACTAAATTTAGATAAGCCATTTCACCTGGCTCCATCACATTGTACTTCACATTCATACAGTATTCGTCAAGAGGGTCTGGGATTTTATTTTTCTCTTTTTGACTTTGCAATAGATAACAGAAACTTTCAGATCACTCCACCTGTTCTCTGACCTTTGACACGCCTGAGATGATCAGTGTGCTCCTTTTTGTGGGTGTCTTGCGTGCTGCTTTGGAGGCGGACTCCGTCAGTTGTCGAATGGCAGTCTCAGCTACAGGGTCCAGGCCATTGGAGAGACGGCTGCTCTCTGAACAAAAGAACAGAAATATGGACACAAGCATTATTGAACATACAATATACCTGTAGGAATATCCAAAAGACCACACATGCTTGAATTAGTTTATTTGTTATCCAAATCAAATACTACAATACAATAATGATAATTTTGTGATGATTATTATATTCGCAAACTAGGGATGTTTAAATGCATTGATGATGTGATAAGTATAAAAGTAAGTATTATAAGTATAAAATTCTGCCCTTGTTGAGAATACAGTTTCTGAGTGTACAGAAAACATGGTATCTACAGTAATGGTGACATTCAGACAAAAGAACCTGCTCAAAGACGGCATATTGCGTAATATCAAGTGCGTTCGTGTAATCTCATGTCGTGCCTCACAGATGCTTGATGCTTATCCTGTTTTGCATCTGTTATGCAAAACAGTAAGTGTGGCATTTCACTCTAGAACTCACTGCTTGGATTTGGGCTTATGTTGCCTCTGCCGTCAGACAGAATGGTGGGTTTCTTCTCTGTCACCTCTACTTTGGATGGGGATCGCATTGGAGATTCACCTAAAAGCCAGAAAAAGCACAAACATTCATGTCATTCTATATTATCATTAGTGGTTCGTGTCTTCTACACTCAATGTTCCACAGTCATTTGAAGTGTAATTTACCTGGACTGTGGTCCAGTTTGAGTCGAGACTGGATGGTGGTGACAGTGGTCACAATGGTTCCATCCGGCATTATGGTTCGGTCCACGTCAACTTTTTTAGTAGGGGTGAGTGAGGAGCGAAGAGGCAAGGCGTTGTGACTGCGGGGCTCTTCTGTTTCCTCATAAAGCAGCTGAAAGATAAAAAAAAACCCTTATTGCTTTATCAGTTCAGGTAGAATGTACTGGGAGGGTGAAGGCGATGTACAAGGAATGTGTTGTATGCATGAAATGTGGACCATTGTCTTTGTTATCTCTCAAAAACAGAAATATGCAGATTTGAAGAAGCTAAGAAAGAAAACATTTTGGCTGTTGAAAACACTACAGCAGCTTTGAAACCGCTATTATAGGAATGAGAATACACTTTTGTCTGCTGTTATACAACACGCCCTCTCCTTTTGTTGTTTATGCATGTTTCACTCCAGCTTTTTTGACATCGAAAATTGATGTAAGTGTATGCTTCAAAGCTTAAGACTTGCTTTGATGATGAGCGCTGCATCAGAACTGTCACTCACCTCTGCAGTGACCATGGCGTTTGGAGCCAAGCCGTAGCCAGGGCTTATTGACAGTGTATGCTGACCTGTTGGAACTTTGCTCTGGTCCAAGGCTATGGAGGCATGTCCAGGTAGCAATTCTTTGGAAAAAAACAAAGACTAAATCTGAACATTTATGGATAAACAGCATCCCTTTACTTATAATAGCGGCATCTCTGTACACTCTAAGAATCTTAAAATGCTAACAAAGACCATTTGGACAACCCTGCCAACAGTGCATTTTAGGTGCTAATGATTTGCTTCAGCATTCTAAACATTCCTGCTGAGCATGTTTCTGAACAGCAGCCAATAATAAATTGCTAGTGAGCAGTCTCTTACGTTCCCTTTTCCCATTTCGCTCCAGAAGTCTTATTCTCAGCTCTTTGGATTCTGGGCCCAGCTCCCTTTAACACAAGATGATGACACACATGATTTAGATTTAAATACTTTAAATCAAAACAACAGTATCAAATGGAAATATGCAATTTAATTCTAACATAAAATTTAGATCAAGTATGTGTATGTTTGTTACTTTATGATGTTTCAGTGAATTTCAGCACATTTCCTTCAGTCGTGCCGATGTTTCATTTGTTAGAAATGGTAAATGCATTGCATTTCTATAGCACTTTTCTGCACATTTAAGGCACTCAAAGCGCCACTCCACTGGGAGCAATTAAGGGTTCAGTGTCTTGCTCAAGGACACTTCGACATGTGGACAGTTGGAGCCAGGATTCAAACCGTCAACCCTTCGGCCATTGGATGACCCGCTCTACCAACTGAGCCACAGTCGCCCCAAAGGGGAGAGAACTTATGTACTTTGTATATTGTGTTAATCATAACAATTAAAGATACATTCTTACAGTGTGATGTCTTCACTCCACTCCAGTGAGGTGTTTGGATTGGTGGGCAAAGACAGGAAACAAGTTATTCTCTCTGTGGACGGTTGGTCCAGGGTGAGGACACAGCAGATCTCTCCTGATTTAGACCACTGGCCTGTAAAACCACAGTGATGCACTGAGACCCGGCAATCAGCAGGAATCAGGACAGAAACCATCTGATACTGGGGTAAAATGACTGACCTTTACTTAAGGTCACCCTGAGCTGCCGAAGCGTGAGTCGTCGCACCAGGACACTCTGGGATACAGAGTTCAATCCCAATGATAAATGGTCCATGGAGCTCTGTGAACATGAAACAAGATATATTTTTAAGCGTATTTATAGAATAGCATCAAGTCTTAACATTGTATTCATATTATGATATAATATAATCACTACAGACAGTCTGTCTAATTGTTGTAAAGGAGAAAACAGTAAAACAAATGATGCAGCTCACTGAAGAACTGGACACGCAGGTCTTGAGGTTGAGGACCATGGCTGGTTGAGTGCTGAACAAGGTGTCCTCTATCAGTCCCTTTATCACGTTGAGGTCTGCCTCACCCTCAGCGCTCTGAGATCAACAAAAGCAGAAAACTCCGTAGTAAGAAGCCACAAGGAAAGGTAAATAAACTGAACACAAACTCGGGTCTATGATCCGTTTGCTTTCCAATAACTTATCATTTTATTTCCTAATGAAAGCAAACAAGACCCAAAAGGGCAACAAATGTTTAAAGTTTATGTTCTCACCTGTTTCTGCACTTTGCATGGAGACACATTCAGAGTAAAGGATGGTTGCCTCAAAAGAGTCCAGGACATCAGCAGTCCCTCGTCTTCCACCTCCTCCAGACACACCACCACCTGATGGAGACGCACAGCAGAGCACAGAAAAGCTGAAAACCAGTGAGTAGTGGTTCTAAAACAAAACACTATGGACAAACAGTGTAATGAAGGATTCATAAGGAACCATTACAAATTATGACAATTATAATTAATTACAAGTTAATTACATATTTGCAATTCTGAATACTTACAAATGTGCTTGTAATTATACAAATTTGTAATTATACAAATGTGTAATTCTAAATAATTACAAATGTGTTCATTTGTAACAAATGAACACAGAGGTTACTGGTTATGTTAATGTGCTGCAAATAAATCAATGTTTCACTAAAGTGCTTTGCAGAGAATGGTTAACTTTCAAAATGTGTTCCTCATTGCAACAGGATGGCTGTATTCACATGAGGTGTAATTTGCGCATTTGAATTACAATCCAAATAAAGCATTAGCATTCTCATTTGGTTTAAAGGCACTTGGTTACGTGGTCAAATTGGTGAGTCACTGTACCTTTGCCACCATAGGTGCTATAGTTGTCTGATAGGTGTCCATAGAAACAGTAGCTGCAGACTGCTGAGTGACATTCACGGGAAATGTCACTGTGTCCACCCGACACTTACAGTGCAAAATCTGAAAATTAAGGACAGATGGGAGAAAAGTACATAAGGACCACATGTTTTTCTATTCATTTCTTCGCCATTTAAGTTCACAAAGTTATTCCATCTACAGTTCACCTCACATGAGGATTTGCAATGATGTGTGTCACTCCTCAGACAAACAACAGAGTTCTTATTGATATTAAACCCGAGGGTTAATTTAAAATGACGTCACTTACCATACGATGTGCCGATTGGTCAGTGCAGGTCACACTATCAATAGCTGAGGAAATGTTTAACTGTAGACTGCTGTCAAAAATTATCTGGATGGAGCTCTGGAAAACACATAAGGAGACAAAAACCCAAAAATGTTATATAACAACATATGAACTGAAATAGGCAAGACAGAAGTGGAACAACAGTCCCTCAGATCCAGAGTAACAGTTGTTTTAGGGCCAATAACTGCATGATTTCAATGTTTTCATCAGTACAAAACCGTGTTTAAGGAGGCAAAAACTTCTAAATGTCCTCTTAGTGGCTGTGGTATTCATCAAGTATAGATCCACCAACTGTTTTGAGAAGGATTTGATCAGGCTCAGTTGTGCTGAACTGTCAATTTCTGATAACTTTGCTTTTAATAAAAATGGGTGGTTAACAGCCTCCAAAAACAAATCACTGCCACTGAGATATCTCTAAAATACAGATGCTGGACGTGAATTGGGTCACAGCAACTCCACGCCAGTGTTTTTGGTTGGGGTCCACATATTGGCATCGTCCATCCATCTCTGGTTTTTACATGGGCAACAAAACACAACCCTTTAACAAACAATTTGAAAGAGCCAAAAGGATTAATGTTTAATTATCTCCTGGGCTCCAATGTTTACCAGTGTTAGATGAACGTGACAGGAAGCCATAAATGCCACGCCAGAAACTAACAAGCAGACAAGGTGTATTTTCCTCATTCAACCGTAAAGACGCTGCTGCCAACAGGCCTAACATTCTGGCCTTCACAATGTCTGGCAAAGCAAAGCAATGGCCCAGGCAGCCATGTGTACACTCTGATTAATTCTGCCAGAAGTAATTGGCATAAAAGTAGCAACATATGTTTGACCAAAGGGCAGTACACAGAAGTCATTATAAAATATTTTATAATCACCGCAGTGGCAAATCCGCTTTTATTCAAATTATTTTTGCATTCTGCTCAGACGTCCCTGTGCCTCTGACTCATTACTCTATCCATTATCGACACTGCATCAGCCCGTGCTTAGTCACACTATTCCTGCCTGTTCACTGGACTTGGAAGACACCCATAAGTAGAGGAATTAATATCTCGGTTGAAGCAGAAGAGTCTACAAAACCATGGGAACGCCGGTGACCTAATATCAGTGTGTGTGCCAGAGGATCTGTTTCACTGGACAGCTTTAACTGGCTCAGGAGATGCTAAGGAGAGAAAACAAATCCCCTATTGTCAGGGCATATGCTCCTCTAGGTCTAAGTCCAATCTGTATCAAGCACAACAGAGGGCGGGGCAGAGGTGAGACGATGATATAACAAAGTTTGTGGCGCGTGTGAAGCGCATAGTGCTACGGCCGGAGGGGCAGGGAGCCAAGTGCAACGCTGCAGGCTTACGTAGGTCCCCTGGACAAACACCACCAGTCACATGACACCACCGTACAACTGGCTGCGTTTAGTCTGCTTGGCTAGAGTTCTTAAACTGCTCTGTCACCTAACCATTCATTACATCCAAAGTCCAGAACAAATATGATGTGATGTGGCTGGGATTGGGTGTGACTAATAATAGATGAGTAAAAAAACTTAAGGTCAGTAATGTCAAACACCGGCGGAGTCTTTTTAATTAAAGCTAATTAGAATCGGTAGTGCTGTATGATGTGAGCAAATTCAAATTCTGTCATAAGAAATTGAACAGAAAAAGAGGGCAGCGTGGCTTTTGTAATTGGATTTTTCTAAGATATAGACGGGGCTCTGTGTATGGGAAGTCACTCTGAATTTCCAACGCCACAGGGTTTAGTCAAAACATGTTGATGCATCATGAAAATAAACCAAAAACCTTTTATTTTCTGAAATGACTTTAAGATGCGCGGCCAAGATGTGCCAATCCAAGGTTCGTACACCAGAAATAATCTTACGCTACCGTTAACCTTGAGACTGTTGTTTCCGATACTTATTGTAACTACCAATTGACAACATTGTTTTATCAAGATTTAATTTTCCACTTCAGGATTTAACACAATGTCACATTTCACACTCGGCATGCAGAATAAAAGGTGTAGTTATCGTTCACCCAAAGAAACTAAACGCTTTTACAATTTATGATTTGTTTATTATGCAGGGAGTTTACCTACACATTTTGCATGGCCAGGCTTCCTGTGCGGCCATCTGGTGCACTCTGTGGTGTTGTGTATCCTCTGGGCCACAGTTCTCATTCTATCTGGATCAGGCCGCGCAAGCAGCATAACCGTCATTTGTCCTTGTAAACCACTACAGGTCAAGTAAGCGTATACATGGAGGGTATTTTTGGAAAGAGACAGTTCCTGAGGACATCCATGGTGTCACTTCAGGTTTGTCAGCGTCAACCCCCTTTGGGTTTTGCTGGCCGAACGCTTCTCAAAAGCATGTGGGTCAACCAGAAATACACTCGTCCTGTGGCGTTTGTTGACACTCATCTTCCTTTTCTGTCTTTATTTGTAGTGTAACATGTTTGTGGTTCAACGTTTGGGGTGGAAGATATTTTTCTCCATGAGTAAATAATAATACAGTCTTTTGGGACTTGTTAGATTTTACACAAGCATGTGAATGTAATATGTTTATTAAATGTAAATGTGAGTGTATGTTTTCATTTATCCAGGTCCATGTTCATCTTTAGTGGATCAACTGGACTTGGCTCACTAGCTGATCGGTCACAAGCTACTCTAAAGGCACTGTGTCCTACCTCAACTTAGTAGTTATTAGCAATTTCTCCAGCATCTTCTCAGACCTACAAACTACTGGTCAGATTCATTTCCACTACACACACACACACACACACACACACACACACACACGCACACACACACACACACGCACACACACAGACATGTATACTGTATGTAGCTTCCTTAAGACAATGTCCACAATGTTTGTCTGCACTTTTGAGAATATTACATTTTTGACAAATGAATGAAATGAATGAAATAGTCAAAAATGAATGAAATAGTCAAAACAAAAGTAAAATAATAGCATCAAATGAGGTGACCTTGTTATCTGAAATACTGACTAAAATACTTATTGGTTAAGCCTGATTTAAAACAAGGGCAATAAGACAGAAGTAAACTGCTGTGCTTTAAAAGGACCTATGACATTTATCTTTAACACAGCTTAACTTGACACAAAGGCTCAAGTACTCTGTGAAAATGATAAAAAAAAAAAAACTAATAATGTGCGAATAAAGCTCTGAGTCGAAGGAGCAGCTGAGGAGATAAACGTCTGCCACGAAGAATGGTACAATAATCCTGAATGTTTGCTGAGAAAGTGGCTATTGAGCGTGAATGTCATCAACCACTGTGACTGACAGATAAAGAGGTTAGTATCCTGCACTATCATAGAAAATGAGCACTGAGTGTTTAACGTCCCCTGTCGTTAAGAAGGAACCTACTTGAGCATAATCACAGGGCATTAATCATCTACCAGCGGCTCGCAGCCAGAGAGGGACAGAAGTGAACCGTGGCCTTGGGCTAATCATCAGATTCTTTTTAATTGCAGATCTTGAATAGACAGGGAGCTTCCTTCCTCACAGATGCCCACTCTATATTCTCCATTTGTCCTCCACACAGTCAAATCAGCGGCGATGGTTTAACGCCATGTGTCAGTTGCAGATGTGCGCAACGCTTGGGTTCTCAGGACTGGAGAGGCGGCCAGTCTGGTCCTCCAAACCACTTCCACAAGCTAATCCAGCGTTTCTGAATAGATGCATCTGAATCGCTTCATGTCAACGTCTTCCGCCCAGGCGAGATAATATCCAGAGGCTTCTTCAGTAGCTACTTCAGTTGACAAACACGTTCTGTGGATAAACAACTGAGTCATGAAACAAGCTGCATCATGGGATTACTGTCCAAAGACAAAGAGAGAAGAGAATCCGAAAGGCACATATGCTATTGAGGTCATCCTGAGTGGAGGCGAAATGCAAAAATTATGAATCGCATTATACGTCAACGTAGTTATTATGTATTTTTAATTGCTATATTTTTAGAAGATATCATTAATTTAGCCCCATGACTGACTCACACATCTCACCAATCCACTGACAAGAACGTATGAATGACTATGACAAAAGCATTGACGTCAGTTCTTATGAAAATGAACAAACCTAAGGCTAAATCTTTGGATTAGAGCCACAAAGTATAGCGAGAGGGGAGGGGCTTCTTATAGTAGCGCTATCACAGTAGACTGAAGGTGAACTTGTTGAAGCATCTGCAAACCTTGACAAGAACCCAGCTGCAAAATGCTCAACCACCATCCCCGCACACATTAGTCTATTTCTCTGAGAAACCTTCAGGACATACAAAAACAGCGCTGCCTGCGTCGAGCACACAGCATCCTCAAGGACCCCTCCCATCCCGCCCATAGACTATTCACTCCTCTTCCCTCTGGCAGGCGCTTCAGGAGCCTGAAGACCAAGACAACAAGGATGAGGAACAGCTTCTTCCCCAGAGCTGTCTCTCTCCTAAACTCCCAACGAACCCCACCCCCAGT
>JAPTHA010000007.1:13876159-13894352 GCA_029814585.1 Gymnapogon annona
TATCTATCTATCTATCTATCTATCTATCTATCTATCTATCTATCTATCTATCTATCTATCTATCCATCCATCCATCCCAGATACTCGAGGGTGAGACCTGGACAAGTTGCCAGTTCATTGCAGCGATCATTCACATACATCCATACACTAGTGCAGGGACACTGGAGACAAGGTGGGTGAAGTGCCTTGCCCAAGGACACAAAAGCACATGATCAGGAGAGAGCTGTAATCGAACCGCCAACCCTTCGGTTATTGGACGACCCACCCTACCACCTGAGCCATGGCCACCCCCTAATCAATATTGCGATATTCAATAAATGCACAATGATAGGGATTTCTATCGTCTTCTAAATGTATTAATTATTGGTAGCCTAGAACTTTTATAAGCAACAAAAGTAGGTCTGATTGGTTATTAGGAAACTATTTTAACATGACTATAAACGTAGCTCCGATGCATGAATGGAGGAAACTATGGGCTCACTCATCGTGGTTTACGTGGATAAATTTCAACATTGTTATTTAAAGACTTTTGCTGGCATCAAACTGCAGAAGTGCTTAGGTTAACGCTATAAAGGATTTGCGCGCTAATCCCCATGTGACGACACTCCAGCCATATCTTCACGGTTCCGTGTTCCTTCCAGGGAGCTCATGTTTTGTCTGATGCAGAAACATAATCATCAAACGCAAGGTGAAGGAGAGAGCGAGTCTTGTGTGTGACACACAGGGCCGGCTGCTGTAAGTGTCCATTTCTGTTTGTGGCCACAGCAATGTGCCCGGCAGGTGGAAGGTACTTAGTGTATTTGAAAGGCAAAGAATGTGAAACGAGTGGCTGGTGGCTACTTAAGACCAGCCCTATCTCTCTTGAGCAGGATTTTCAAGTGAGCACATTGAGGTGAAGGTGAAAGTCAGAACATGTTATAACAAAGACAGTCGAAACAAATACTCACTAGTTATCACCCCGGTCGTGTGTATCTGCTTATTTATGCTGGGAGTATAAATAAACTACCTATCAGAGGTCACAGCTGAGAATTGAACTCTCTGCTGTGAACAAAGTGTGACTCGCAAACTAACAAATGATTTACATATGCCCCAGACACATTTGGAATAACAGACTGCTCTGCCTGCAGACACAATAACTAGCAGATATTTTGTTGTGATGAGTGAGCCCAGGGAAGCTTTGGCTCAGACTTCACCAAAAAAAACAAAAAAAAACCCACACACACCATTGCAGACATAGTCAGACATGGACAGCTTGTCTAGGTCTCCTCCTCCACCGATATGTTTGTCCAGTCTGGAAAACTATGGCACTGCAAACAGAAGCCACTGTCACTGCTTCAACATGGCAATCATATATACTGTTTTGTTTTTGTTCTCATCAAATGAAATATCAGAAAATATATGAAATGTTGGTTCAGTAGTTTAGTCGTATCATCTTACTTAGTACAACTCTTTACGAGGGGGTTGCCTCTATAGTTTTTAAGCCACTGTGATGTTTTTTAATGTGTCCAGAGACTATTTAGAGTGAGTAACTGTTTCTATCCACAACACTAACTGTGCTACGAAAACACTACAGCCCACTTTTATGGTGATTTATTTTCCCTCCATTGCACATGAGAATTACAACCTCCAACAAACTCCCACTGAGCACTTGACAGGTTCAGCCAAGTGTTGTTGAGTTTCATGGTAACTGAGGTCCACGAGGGTCACAGCGGACCGACTCGCCATTGGACCTCCATACTCAGCGGTTAACAGTGCCTGAGAATCACCTCTGTTCAACCGCTTCCAATAGTACATCAGGGCTAATGCTGCATACCATAGCCTAACAGGCATGTGCATTAAAACAGGTGTGACCATTGAGAAATCACATGAGTGAACCGTCAACTATTACTCTGTCTCTGGGAGTTTGCCTCAGTTTGCGTTCTGGATCCACAAGTACTTCTGCTTTTCCCACACTTCCCACTGTTAAGCTGTGGATCCACTTTCACTGAGTCAACAACTAACAGAGTAAAATGCACTTGCGGCGCTGTGATGTGTGACAGTCCACTGCACACTGTTTAGCATCAGGGTCCAAAACACCCATCAAGAACCAAAAGTGAGATTTTCCTTTTACAGATTAACAATCAGAAAGTCACATTAAATGTTTGTGTGAAAATAATCACGGAATAAAGAAAGAACTATGCTGACTATGTTTTGGTGTCATCTCGAGATATCTTGCTTCACTCCTTTGCAGTCCGTAGCAGAGTTAAAAACACTCAATGGGGAATTTATGGCGCTTTCACAAACACTTTATAGACATAGACATGTATATTTGAAAGACCCTGAAAATTTGTTTGCATTTGTTTAAATAAATATATGTGTATGTTGCTCTTAAAACTTCTGCATATCTAATAAAAAAAAACACACTGAACCACAATAATCCCCCCATTCATGTCTATGTGCTGAAAAATTATTATAAACAAACTGACTCTTAGTGTCCAACATGTCCCCAAGTAGCTCTGTAATAACTTTCAGATTATTTTACTGTGGGGTTTTTATCCACCAGCCCCTGTAGTGTGAATCAGAAGGTTAGTTTACATACAACAATTTTCAGTCTCGAAAAAGCATTCCAAAATCGAACATTATATGTTAAGTGGGGATACTTTGAAACTATGTTTATTCACTCTGTTGGTAGCATTTGAGTGTGTGTTATTTAGAGGCAATCTAGTGATATCCACCCCCCCGCCCTCATTGGAGGCTGCAAGAAAGGCACAAGAACCCTGATAACATCTAGTGATAGTGTTTTCACTTTGTGGGATATTCTGTCAGCAGGAGTTTAGACAATAACACTGCACTCATATACATATCTATATCTATAGATAGAGATAAGAGACAGACAGGCAGGCAGGCAGGCAGGCAGACACAGACAGACGGACGGACGGACGAACGAACGGACGGACAGAGAGACAGACAGACAGACAGACAGACAGACAGACAGACAGACAGATAGATAGATAGATAGATAGATAGCACTGGATGCCACCTCTTCTAAATTGAAAAATGGCACATTGAAGTGTGTTCTGAGCAGCTGGAGAAATATGGCGGCACACCACAGTGGACTCCATTAATAGAAACTTTCTTAATATTATGCCCTGATGAAAATGTAACAATGAATATTAATATATATTTAAGCATATATACGTACACGTTGCACCTATAAATAAGGCTCCTTATAAGCCAAACTTCTTTTTTTAATTCAACTTTTATTTTACCAGGTGAAACCAATTGAGAACAACTTCTCATTTACTATGATCACCTGACAAGACGCCCCAAAAGCCAGCCCCATCTTAGGAAAATTATCTACAGGATCTACACACAGAAGCACTTCACTGCTTGGAGAGGGCAGCGTGTGTAGTAAACATTTACCAGCTAATCTCCCCGTTAGGCTCAACAAGCACCAGGTACGTCCTTTCATGCCTGTAAAAGTCTTTCCTCCGACATCTGAGAGGATCCCTTTACTCATCAGAAGTGGGTGCTGCTTGTTGTATGTGCTCACGCTGTACTGATCTGCTCCCCCGTCAACTCATTTGGTCTCTCAACACACGGCACTTCCAAGCAGGGGGGCAGAGGATCCAGCTCGTCTCCTAGCGCTCAAAGGAAACATCTGACTGTGTCTCAGACTTTGATTTGCATGGATCAAAGTCACTCTTAAAAAAAGGTGAAAGAGACCTTTAGAAATGTAGGATAAGCCTCTGACACATCGCCGACTACCAACTAACTGTCTGCAATACTGACCACAGTGAGCTTAAGCTGTCTTTTTACTGCTGCTGCTGCACACACAAACACACACACACACAATTTTCTTTGGCATTTGATAAAATGTCATTCCTTAACACAGGGACTGATTGCTTCATTATGACTTGATTCAGTTTTTTCACCCTTCACAGCAGGGGTTATTAGCTGCAGGTAAGACACCTTTTTTTTCTTCTTCCTTTATCTTAAACCCATCTATTTTTCCCCACCGAGTGGAACTCTATTTTTACAATGTGTGGGTGTTATACTGGTCTTGGTCTCTCAGCTCTTATGTGCATTGAATCAGAGCTGTTATGCAAGGCTCTGCCCCGTCCTCTTCCCGATGAGAGACACTCTAACTCCCACACTTCCACCTTTCTGCCTACACACTCTTCCAGTGCACACTAAGTCTGTCAGCCCTTGCACTACGCCTCTGCTCAGCGGAGTGACTGTAAGAGTCCATTTGTGTGCTGCAGTGTTAATAAAGTTTGCCAAATTGACTCCTGCAACATTTCCTCCCATTATATGGATATCACAAAAAAAAACATCATCTTACCCCCTGCCTGCAGGCCTGTTCATTCAGGGCTTTGACCCACGTTCTCTGCCAGTGATCTCTGAAGGACTTGAAGGAGAACAGAGAGGTCAACAAGCCTTTAACTCCAGCCTCAGACGCTGATCGTCCATCCCGGCCCCAGCGCAGGTTGGTGATGAAGCCCCACACACCTCCAGACTGCTTCTGCTGGGTCTGCGTGGGGAAAAAGAGCTGCCAGGCTGTTTCTTTACTGCATTGCGTGGCTGTCTTCTTGGCTCTCCAAAGCCGCAGGACTGTCAGGGAGTACTGGAAGAGCCACGCCAGCACGATGAGTAAGGAGGCGAGGAAGAGAGCCACCAGACACAGCCACCCCAATTCCTGGAGCTCCATCAGCATCTCCTGGAGCCTCTCATATCACCAAATGGAAGTAGCAGGACTGTCAGTCACAGTAGGTCAGCCCCCCCCACGCCCCCCTTCAACCTGTGAATGGCAGTAAAGGGACTGTGATGCACTGGGGTAAGAAAACACTTGATCATACACAACACGTGAGAAACATAACGAAAAAAACAAACAAACAAACAAACGTGACCTTACACACTCATTTACTTGATTAGGTCACATTAAACACGCGGAGTATGGAAGGAGAAGGAGAAGGAGACTGAAACTGCCGTTACTTGAATACATGATCAGGTCTGTGCAGCGCAGGTTGACACAAACTCAAACGTCGACATTTTTAAAGCAGCGGAACAGAAGCACAACCGACCTACCTCTCAACTTAGTCGCACCGAGCCGCGGGTTGCAACGCATTCAAAGCAGGGAATCGGTAACATGATGCTGGTTTCTTCATGGCGATGTGCAGCGCTGCCCATAACAACAAACATGATCGTCCCATCTCCGAGTCGTCAGCGATGTTTTTAATCGATTCTCTTTATGGCCGTCAAGTATCGACTCCGAAACAGAAGCTCGAGCTGCGTGTTAATACGTTAGAGGCTCCGGTCGGTTTCAAATCTCCGCCGATCGTAACCCTCCTACCTCTGTCACCTCACAACCACAGACTGCTGACAACGCTGACGATCGGACGCGCACCTACGGGAGCCGGCAGGGGACGCTGCAGGGACGGATACCAGCGGAGACGACTAGAAACTGGAGAAAGAAAAGGACGCTGCCTTCAAAATAAAAGCTCGGTGGGTATAAAAGTAAACGAGCAGCGCATCTAAAGCAGTCTGAACATCTACTATTCAGAGGACACCAATTTTTTTTTTTTATTATTAACAAAATATAAATATATACAACAAACTTGCCAACATTTCAATAGTTCTTCGTGTAAACAGAACAAAATAAATCCAGTGCAGGCATTTTGCATACATACTCACATAAAAGACAACATTAAAAAAACAAAACAACACTACTCTAGGGTTTACTCAGAAGGGTTGGGGCTCATCAATTGTTTCTGTAAGAGTCACTGCGTGTCTTGTCTCCATGAAAGTAATGGAGGAGAAGAATAGACAAAGTTCTTTGTGAAATGTCCTAAAGGATGGTTTGGTTTTTAGGAAGTTACAGATGCCTTCACTCTTTTTACACACTGCGAATAAGGAAAAAGCAACAACAGGACTGCTTGGATGAGATAACATATTGCATTATTACATAAATAATTTGACTATGCCAATTTTTTTTTCATTATAGACAGTATAATAGTTACATTTATCCACTACAAGACAACACTCCCAACCCACAATGGCATGGTCAGAGGCAGATGAAACACAAATAGAAATGAAATAAAACAAATACAAAAATAAATGAACCACACGAGTAACAGAAAGATAAACAGTCGACCTCACAGTCCTAAGCCCTGCTCTGTATATATACTGTATAGCTGAAGCAATGTGGTGTGCTAGTAAATTTTCCATTGTGGTTAATAGATGGTTCCATATCTTGTAAAACATCCTATTTATTTTTTCATCCAGCAAGTTATTTTCTCTGGGTTCACACAACTGTTGATTTCTTGTAACCACATTTTGTGTGGATGGGGGGTGTTTAACTTCCATTTTCTATCAGTGCATTTCTTATCTATTGTCAACAGATTTTCTGTCTGTTTATTAAAACACTTTGACGGTTTGAGTTAAGTTAGATTCACTAGTAGACAGACTTCAGGATTCAGTGGAAATGTGACCTCATGGATATTCCATAGTTTCACAACCTTGCAAATTAGAATACTGCCAGGTCAAATGAAGGAATGTTCCTTCCTTTGTGCCACGTACCAATTATGTCAAATTAAAGCCCTTTTGCTTTCTTATTTTGACAGCAAGTGTCTACCTGAACTGATGAAGGTGTTTGACTCCCATGTTAAGTTTTATGCCCCTGAGTGTTACAGCAGGAAACTGTGGTGGTGAGCTTTATAATCAAGGAAATAAAAAGATTACTAATTAATTTTTCTTCAGAAACAGCGATGAAGTCTTACAACGACCGGCATAGAATTAACAAACATATGCACTCTGCATTTTTCTTAAATTCAATTTTCAGTATGTTATGCCCAATTTATAGGATACGTAAGGCTTTATTTTGAAGGATGACACCGGAAGTCGTGCTTCTTCAACGGCTAAACTGTTTTTGAGACGTGGAGTTAAGACAGAACCTGACGTATAATACAACATAACCTAATGAAATACTATATGGACCACAGCCCAGACTTATGGATTCATTGCTCTTTAATACCGAGATCACGGAGGTGAATGTTGCTCTAAAATGACGGTATGACATGTCTTGTTTACAGTAAAGACAGCCAAAGCTCGTCCATCGATCGTGGGGAAACTAACGTCATATTATCCACAAACGAGGCTTGACCTGTCAGGAACCAAAGCCACAAAATGACTGAGAAAATGTCACCGGTTCCCGTCCTCCCGCTTGTGATCAACTGCTTCATGTCCGTGCTCGGCTGCTTGGCCACCATAAAACTTATCCCTGCTTTTAAAGAGCATTTCATCTCAGCTAAATTGTACGGAATGGACCTAAACAAAACATCCAAAAAGGAAGTGTAAGTCATTGTCTTCTCATATCCAGTGGTGGTCTGTGGTCCTCCAGCCTGGTCACTGTCATGTTTTGATAAGTGTCAGTACATGTACTTGTCTTATTTGCCTTTATTTGTCTTGTCTTCCTGTTTCCCAGCCCAGAGTCCCAGGGGGTCATCAGTGGGACGGTCTTCCTCATCATCCTCTTCTGCTTCATCCCAGTGCCTTTCCTTAGCTGCTTTGTAGGGGATCAGTGCATGGGTTTCCCACACGATGAGGTATTTAACAATGATAATGATTTTTAAAAATCCTCTTTTTTTTTCATTTCCACCATAAATTTCCCAGAGGAACCTTCCAGAGTGATCTATCTGTCTGACTGTCTGTCTGACTGACTGACTTAATTTGCCTCAAATCTCTGTCTTTGTTTTTTTTTTTGTCAGTTTGTACAGCTGATCGGTGCCCTCCTGGCCATCTGTTGCATGATCTTCCTTGGCTTTGCTGATGATGTGCTCAATCTGCGGTGGAGGCACAAGCTCCTGCTTCCCACCATGGCCTCCTTGCCCCTGCTCATGGTCTATTTTACCAACTTTGGCAACACAGTCATTGTAGTGCCCAAACCATTTAGAGCCCTGCTTGGACTGCACTTGGATACGGGTTGGTTGTTTTGCTCTTCTTACCTGTAATTTTTGCACTTCTTATACATGTGACATGAGGTTAGGATTAAAGGGAATACATGTCATATTAATATTCCAAACTCTCAACAGCAGAAGGAAGATGCATACCACAGTGCACTTAAAAGAATTGATTAAATCCATGCTATGCATCCATAGACTGTATCACTTACTGAATAAATTACAAAGCCCATTGTTTGCACACATTTGTGTTACAATATCATCAAGTTTCCATCCGTCTTCAGCAAAAAATTCATCACTGCTTATTTTGAAATTCAGTTAACATAAAATTACATGCTATGGTTGCTACTTGATAGACCACAGCCATGGTAAGACTATATATCACCACTGTTTTCCTAACAAACATAATAACATCAATCATAAATTGAAGAATACACTCACTCTTGTAGAAGAACAACACCAATTTCAACATCAAGCTCCATTCTTTTCATGTCCCACGGGATGCTCCCACTTACACATCATATTTATACATAAGGAATTGTGGACCATTCCCACAAATATCATGACTCATATCTCAATTGCAGTACCGGTCAATGTAATTCAGATCATTTATTTGTGGTTCAATGCTTCGTTACTTCTACTACATCAACCCAAATCTTAAATGCTGTTCTTTTCTTTTGCAGGTATTCTCTACTATGTTTACATGGGAATGCTAGCTGTATTCTGCACAAATGCAATCAACATCTTAGCTGGAATCAATGGCATCGAGTCTGGCCAAGCGCTGTTCATTTCTGGCTCCATCATTATATTCAACCTCCTGGAGCTCAGTGGTGTGTGGTTGTTTCTTCTCTCTGGATCAATACAGATTATACAGTTTTATACATGTTCTATTACAAGTAAATATTATGGATTTATTTTATCTAGCTGAAGAAATATCAGTTCTGATGTTGCAGAAATGATCAAAAGTTGTAAAACTGGGATGGGAAATAATAGATAAATGATATAATCTATCAATCTTCAGAACAAAACAAGATTTTTTTAACTGAATGTGATACTGAAAGATTTAATCATGTTGGTCATTTACATACCTTTTATAATTTATTGTGCATGTATTTTTCAGGAGATTACCGTGACGATCATGTTTTCTCCCTGTACTTCATGATACCTTTCTTCTTCACCACATTAGCACTGTTTTACCACAACTGGTGAGTTAAACACCTCCACTATCAGGATGCCAGAAAACCAGAAAGGAGAAATGTATAGTGGTAAACATGTTATACTGCCTCTTCACAGGTATCCATCGTCTGTATTTGTTGGAGACACTTTCTGCTACTTTGCTGGGATGACCTTTGCAGTAGTAGGCATCCTGGGACACTTCAGCAAAACGATGCTGCTGTTCTTTATTCCCCAAGTGGTGAACTTCATCTACTCTCTGCCTCAGCTCTTCCATATCATCCCTTGTCCCAGACATCGACTCCCCAGGTAAAGTCATGCTCATATTATTTCCAAAATTTGCTCCAGAACTATTGTCATTCACAGTTGTTGCTAATATTGAATCCTTTCTGTTTTTTTTATTTTATTTTTTTGTCTATCTTCCAATGTTGTTGGTGATGAAAGACTAAACCAAGATACAGGCAAACTGGGGATGAGCTACTCTAAGTTTAAAAGAAAGGACCTCTCTAAATTAGGTCATCTAATTTTGAAGGTAAATGTATTTACGTATTACTCCTGTATTTGACATATACCTATTATATTCTTCACTTTCATTTGAGTAAATGTTATAAACCATCCAGCAATAATAAGGGGCCTTATTATTGTTGTTATTTGAGACTGTGTCTATGTGGGTAAACATCTACATCCGTTGCATCAGTGTCTGCCAGCTGCTTTATTTAATGCTTTTTCTTCTTCAACAGGTGGCAGAGTTATTGAAGCTACTAGAGGTGCGACGGGACCAGGAGGGAGAAGATGATTTTATTGAGTGCAACAACATGACCTTAATAAATTTAGTACTAAAATTACTTGGACCCATCCATGAGAGAAATCTCACAGTCATCATGCTCATTATTCAGGTATACTAAAGCACCTGCATCATCCAAGCACTAATGGAAAATTTCTCATTTGTTATTGTTTGCTCTGGGCTCATTTTTGTGTGTGTGTATATTTCTCTCTCTCAGGTGATGGGAAGCACTATGGCTTTTGGAATCCGTTATCATCTAGTTCGTCTCTTTTATGATGTCTAGATGATTCTGCAGAACAGGAGAGAAAGCTGCCTGAGAAAGTACAGCGCTTTTAGTTATGGAGCTATTTTAAAGGCTTGTGGTTCTTCTGCCTTTTAACAGAGTCCATTGCCTCGCCGTTACTTTTCTGCCTCACTCTCAACATGCAGTAAAGACACAGTGAAAGTTAATTTCACATAAAAAAAATTATGTTTGAGGGTCTAATGCAGTCCTTGTTTGGATCTACATTCTATCATGTAATGACAAGCAGGAAGAGGTTGTTTTGGAAAGTGATTTTTGTACTTTGGTCCAAGAAGTAAAGAAGTAGTAGTATGTCGAAATAATGTAAAGTAAGGAAAGGTTGTTTTTTGTTGCAGCAGACCAAAAGCTACAGTCTGATGGCCCCTGAACTGTTACCAAAGATAACAGTGTAAAAATGAAATGTTCTCTTAAGTGATTTTTTTTTCCACAACAATCCATTGCTTGATCATCTGTGAAAATGAACGAATTTACATTACTAGCAATGCATACAGGAAGTGAGGAAACTATAGTTTTCTCTACCTTGAATAAAGAATAAATGCACACAGAATGTTTATAATGTTTATTAAAGTGATGAAAAAAGACATCTTGAAATGCAGCTGTGTAACTGAAGGAATGTTATTAGAATGATTTGAGATGACAGCATCTGGGTTGTTGTAAAGGTTACTTTTGCTATATGGGAGGTGGAGGGACTGTTGACCACAACAGTATAACGTAACTGATTCTATCTTTTGCATATCATGGGGTGGAAAGTTGTATTTTTATGACTGCCAAACATTTTTGCCCTACGGGTTCAGTATGCGTCAATGTGAAGTCGAATGGCACTGGACTATTTTGTTTATGAACGTAATTACACACAAGCAATTGTTTACTGCTAAAAAGGAAAGACTGAACTTGATGAATAAAATGACTGAAACAAAATGCTAAATTGCATTGTTATTATTTAAAACATGGATGAAAAATAGGAGACCATTGTATACTATTATATATTGTGACCAACAGTCATATAGATCAAAAATTTTCCTCTTTAATGGTAAAATTTCATGTAGGCATACAAAGCAAAACCATATTTATTAAAATTATATACTTTAAATGTATACTTAAAAGTCTATATATATATAGTTTTTGCCCATTTTTCATTAAGGTGTAACTGTGGTTTGCTTAAACACGTTTAAAAATTTTTGAACAGTTTTTTATATTAACTGCTGAATACAACAATTTCCCTATGGGGATAAATAAAGGATTGTGTCATTGATCTACTAACGGTGATACATCCCGGAACCGTTTTTCTGGTGTTTGTTTCCAGTGGGACATACATCAGCGCTGCACAGTCCGCGATTCAGTGATTGGTTGAATGATATTTTCATGTTTACATCATTGTAGTGCCTCTAAACAACAAGCCATTGCACTTAAGTGTCTTCTGTGAGTATATTTCTTTCTGTATAGATAAGGTACGAGAAGAATCGCATCAGTTAAGTTTTATTTCCTCTAGTCAACGTTTTACGAGTTCTGGGAACATTTCACACTAAACAGCAGCTGGCGTTAGCTAGCACCTGGTGGATGGCAGATGGTGGTGGTCAACCCAGGGGAAAAAAGACTGTTGTAGCGTCTTTTTGTGAGAACCGGTTCATTTAGCGCAGCTCACAGAAATGCCACCGAACAAAAGGATTCAGAAAAAAACTCTGAAACTGGACTGTGAATGGGGCTCCTGTCAGGAGACTTTCAGTCAAATGGACAACTTCTGTAAACACGTCGAGGGTCACCTGAGCGCCGTGAACATGGCGGAGGACGTAGAAGACGACGATGGTGAGAAGTTCAGAGTATTCTGTGGCACATTCTGTCCGCGGTAGGCCAGGTTAATGTGGAAAAACGTTTAGGAATATAGAAAGGTTGTTTATTTGTAATTATCTTCTATTATATAAGTACAAAGCACTACTTATTTCAACTTTTGATAGCGATTCTGTACTGTAGAAATCGTGCAGGATAATTGTCTTTTAAAATGAGACTACATTCTCAGGACATAATAATCACTTGTCAGTAGATTAACAACATGAGAGCCTTCGAAGCAACTGTTATTACGATTATTGAAGTGTTTTCTTCCGACAATATAAACCAAATTGACACTTAACACAGAAAACATATGCTGTGAATAAAGTTTTTAATGTGACCAAAAAAATGTGCAAAAACAATCATTGTCATTATTTTTATCATTTGCCCAGAATCTGGAGAAGAAGTAGCAATTTGTTCCCTTTTGGCACTAACTGAAGCACACCGTTTCAGTTAAACTCAAACCGTGTAATTCTGTTTTGATTTGTCCTAAGGAATGCAAAACTGTCTCTGGAGAGATTGTGGTTTCTGCTCTGCCGATGGTCCAGAGGAGTTGCGACGGCATGTGTTTTTTCACTGTTACCACACTAAACTGAAGCAGCTCGGTCAGCAGGTGCTCAATGCCCAACCAGAAATTGGCTCTTGCTCTATTGGATACCACAACCGCAACATCGTCCCTGATATCCCGGAAAATTTTATCTGTCTGTGGGAAGATTGTGAGGTAAGTTTGACATATATTTATTCGTGATAACCCAGTTGGTCAAAAAAGCAGATGGAGAATAATTAAATTTTCAGTCATAAGGCAGGAAAATGAATTCATGCACAAGAACAGCCTGTTTTACCCTTTCAGATATGAATACAATCTAGGTCCACCACCATGAACTCTTTGAGATACTTTTTCCCTAATTTAACTACATGTTTGTTGGATTGAGTGGAGTAACTAGTGTTTAAAAACCTGTTAAATCTCAAGAAGTGGGGGTGGGGATTAAAAGTAAAAGGTTAATAAGTGTATTAACCTTTTACTAATTTGTGTCGTTCACAAAACAGATGACTACAAAGATGGTTGAATACATTGCTGGAAAACATTTAATTCCCAAAAAAATGTTTTGTCAGTGATTAATCAGTTTCATTGGCCTTGATGAATTTGTGCATGTGACTGTGACGTTTTTAAGTATCATTAATTTCTATGTATTTGTTTGTGTTTTAAGCAATCACCGTATGAAAACCCAGAATGGTTTTATCGCCATGTTGAGATGCATAGCCTGTGTGTAGATATACCTGCAGGAGAGTCAGAATTCCCAATACGTTGCGGATGGAAAGGTAGTTGTTTTGTTTGTTTGTTTTTTTTCTTAAAATTTGATTGTTGTGAAATAAGAGCACGATTCTTAAAATGAAGAAACTGAATTATAGTTTCATCTGTTCCACTTTTTCCAGACTGTGAAGCTACGGCTAAAGGACGTCCTAAGCTGAGGGAACACCTGCGCAGCCACACGCAAGAAAAAGTAGTTGCCTGTCCAGGCTGCGGCGGCATGTACGCCAGCAACACTAAGTTATTTGACCACATCATAAGACAAAGTGCCATGGAAGGTAACAATGAAGACTAATCGAATTTGAAGCAATACGTTTTATTAGAATTATTACAAAAGTAAATATTTCGATATTTTCTCTGTCCGCTGTTGTTCTGCAGGTCAGAGATTCCAGTGCTCACATTGTTCCAAACGCTTTGCAACAGAAAGACTACTGAGAGACCACATGAGAACCCATGGTCAGTACTCTCTTTATCAAGTTATTACCAGGGATTCAAGCCAATTTCCCACTACATTCAAAATTTTGAAACCAAAGTCAGATCAAAAATTCACATTAAGTGGAAGTGATTTGTTGTTTCTGCAGTGCAAACTGTAGGCTACATTCTGGAGGGTCATTGATGGCGTTGCATGTAGCTCAGCCTGTCATGTCTCCAGTGGCTGGGTTTACAACAAATTGTCATATAATATATGTTTTACGTCAGCATTTATGGCCTAATGGTTCACCTGTCACTAAGAGGCAGTGTTGTTTTCATCCACTCTCCTGTTGAAATGCTCCTGTGCTTGGCGTTCTCTTTCCTTTGGTATAAGATCAGCTCTTCTAAACAGAAAATTAATTCACTATTACTGTCCCCAATTTTAAGACACTACAAATTGTATTCCGTTACAAAAAGCTACAAAATCTAGCAGATAGAAGAGAAGTACACAGTCAATGGTTTGGTAAATAGACATTTTAAGTTTGGTCTGTTGCAATGGAGTAAACTGGGAAAGATGAAGCGTCACACCATCATATTGTTGATCTTGGTCTGATCTGGACTTTAATTGACTTAATTGGATTCCAAATAATTTTATTCCACTTGATCCTGTGGGGTCCATGTCAGTGTTGACTGTTTACAATTGTATAATGTTTTAATTGTCTGAAGCTAAATTCTGGTCTTTCTCTTGATTCATACAGTGAGTCACTACAAATGCCCACTGTGTGACATGACATGTCCGTCACCATCATCACTGCGTAACCATATTAAATTCCGCCACAGTAACGAGAAGCCATACAGCTGTGAATATTGCGAATACAGGTATCGCAATCTCCCAAGTTACTGCTGTTGCACATCGGAATTTACACTCTTCTCGAGCAATAGTTTAGTGGACTTCACATTAATGTATTGATTTGACATTTATAGCTGCAAGAATCTGATTGACTTGCGTAAACACCTGGATACACACAGCAGTGAACCAGCGTTCCACTGTGACTTTCCTGGCTGCGGTTTCACCTCGCGGACGCTTTGCACCATGAAGATTCACCACAAAAGAGAACACGAGGTGAAGGAGCCCACAGAATTGTAATACACTGCGCACTCAGACAAGTAATTTTTATATCTAACATTGTTGTCTCTGCTACCTGTGATTAGGGGGATTTTGTTGCCCGGTACAAATGCCACGTGTGTGGACAGTGCTTCACCAGGGGGAACAATCTAACAGTTCATCTGCATAAAAAGCACCAGTTCAAATGGCCCTCCGGACATCCCAGGTTCAGGTAAGACTTGTATCAGTGGGAAAAAAAAGTCCACTAAGGGGAATTTGACATATTTAAATTAGTTGTCTCTTTCAGGTACAAGGAGCATGAAGACGGGTTTATGCGACTGCAGCTGATTCGTTATGAGAGTGTAGAGCTTACGGAACAGCTGATGAGAGAAAAACAAAACAGACAAGTGGTGGAGGAGGAGGGCTGTGGTCAGGAGATGAGTGAGGCGCCATCAGTCCCTACAGAGATGCAGGTGGAGCTGAGGGGATTGCTGCTGGAGGAGCAGAGGACTGAGGAGCCGGTCAGCGGCATGGAGCAGGGCGCCCAGGAACAGGGAACGCTCTACGTTCTCACCGGAGATCTGTCAGCAGCAGGGGAGGACGCAGTCATGCTGCAGCTCCAGGACTCTGCCCAGGAACAAGGGATTCAAGTGGTTTGACTGCCAGATCTGAGTGAACACACTCCACACAAAAGAACATTTAGTCATTTTGTACCATTTATCGAAGACATAAGATATGAACATATCATGTGAAGGATCATCACAAAAATGTTGCACTAATTTTAAGGAGAAATCTAATAAAATATAACAAATGGAAATTATGCTTCGTAATTATGAGCTTGTATTAGGTGACAAACCTGTTCCTCATGATTACTTTCTGTTTATTGTATCATGTGCTGCAACATCGTCAGACGTGCAGCCGATTTTCCCAGTGTCGCGGAAAAAAAAGAAAGAAAATGGTAAGTAGCCACATTTGTACTAGCTCACTGTTAAACTTAACAAACATCACCTGCATAGATATTATCTAGACTGATCATCCATTCAGGTGATTTCTGTAATTTGGGTATTGTGCATTTTTGATTTCTAAACAGATAAAGCTTTATTTAATTTTTAAAAATATTTATTATTTTTCATGTAACAAAAACAAGCAATAGCAACATCAGGCAGTACAAAACATAATACTGGTGGTGATACTAGTACAGGATTCAATCTACAAGATGGAAACAAAAAATCTTTTTTACTGAGGATTGTCCAACAGTCTAAAGACTGGTTGCAAAATTTTGAAATATACACTTAGTCCATTATCCAATGTGTATCTAATTTTTCCCAAATGTAGCACATTTCCCATGTCTTTTAACATTTCAAAAGGTTTGTCAGACTTCCAACACAACAGTATCATTTTATGCCCAGTCCAAGTCAGTCAGTCACCCCAACAAAGCCGTAAGGGGATTATATGGAACACTTCTACCCATAACTTTAGTTAGTAGAGAGAAAATCAAAAATGCAATTCCAAAATGGTTGTATTTTATGGCAAAGAACAAAAAGGTGTGATAACATCCCACTTTCTGATGTATTCTGATAAATCTTTTTCATCTTTGTAGGAGAAAAATATAATCTATGCACAACCTAAAACTGGATAAAAAATGATCAAAAGTTCAATGTCACCATCTAGTGGACAGATTTATGTACTGCAGCTATTGAATATTCATGTTGATCAAATGTATAGTCACACCTTTAAGTAGAAAAATGAGAAAAAGGATGTCTGTAAAGTGGGCCTCAGGAGGTAGAGTATGTTGTCCAATAACTGAAGGGTTGGCGGTTCAAGTCCCGCTCTCCTGATCACGTGCTGTTGTGTCTTTGGGCAAGACACTTCACCCACCATGCCCATCCCTGTATGAACCAAGGTGTGACGGCATACTACTTCATCTACGCAGTGAACGTTTTTATTTGTCAAAGTTAATGGTCGATGCCCTTCCTTATATAAATGTGGTAAACACTGGATACATTTTAAAATCCTTCCTCCCAAAACCATTTGTTTATTGGAAACTATTTAAGAGACACTCATTACAAGAGACTGACATTTTATCCGTTTGCCTGTAAAGCCTGTAAAGCACTCACATTTAGCTGAATTCAGTAATGCTAAAACTGTACTAAAGCTGCGTATCCTCTGGGTGTGAACTGTAGTACATGTTGGCATTAACCTGGTGCAGAAGATTAAGCAGCACACAGAGCTTAGCGTAAGTGTAATTGCACTCTGCCTTCCCATTCTGAACTCAGCACTACTGGGACGTGTTCGGATGGTTTTATGTGTGCTGACTCAGCAGACCGGTGATAGACTTTTTTTTGTTTACAGCAATATGACTTGGACTCATAGATCCATATGTAGTCTGCTCAACGGAAACTGATTACATCAGGAGATGGGAAATCTAACATGTCATCTGCTGCTGCTTGTTTCCTTACAAAGAGTGATTTGTCAGCTGACTGGAGGGGTGGAAGGTAGTGGTAAGACATCCTATGATCCAAATATTGTATTTGACATCATTATGGCTCCACTAGTTGCTCTGTGTGTAGAAGTATTAACTTGGTTTTGGTCTTTGACTTTGCAGGCAGAGCTGTTATTCATTTATTATCTGTAATATATCTGCATATATGCATTAAAGTGTTAATGCCTTTTAACTACAGGAGACACAGACTGGACTCCTCAGCCAGACATTTTGGGCAACACGTACTGGTCTGGGACGGCACCCCTTTGTGTAGGAGGCTGTGACGCTCGACACAAGGAACTGAGACAGGATCGCTGTGGAGACTCGAGATGCTGCTGGCTGGGCTACAAGTCTCTGTGTAGAGGTCAGACTGCCACGCAATCGACAACAGACGCTCTGGAGAGATGCAACAGTTAATCAACTCATTAATCACTTGACAGTCTTTTTTTTTTTAAACTTTATTTCACAGATTTTTTTTTTAAACAAAAAGACAGCAGTGAGATAATATTTGGTATGGTACATTAAAATTAGGAATTAAACACACTACTTTGATATATTACAGTTGTAACACATAAAAAGGAAAACAAGAATAACATTATTAACATCTGGAGTGGGGGGGGGGCATATCACAGGTTGTTAAATGTAGATATTTTCATCAACCAAGGTGAATCAAGTACCAAATAGGTTATCACCTCTTTGTGCAATGTATGTGTTCCATTTTTCCCAGAGAGTATCATACTTAGGACTTAGAAGCCGTAAACTGAATGTCAGGCATTCCATATGTTGGATGTTAGACTTGGACTTAGACTTCCTTTATTGTCATTACACAGACACACACAATGAATCTGGTAACGAAATGTCATAGAA
>JAPTHA010000007.1:13894452-13910218 GCA_029814585.1 Gymnapogon annona
TGTAAACAGTACTATAAACAGTGAAAATACTATATATCAGTGTAGACAGTACTATAAACAGTGAAAATACTATATATTAGTGTAGACAGTACTATAAACAGTGAACATATCATATATCAGTGTAAACAGTACTATAAACAGTGAGTATAAACAGTACTGTAAACAATATCTCGGCACTGGTTAATTGTGGGGGGTTCCTCACAGAGCCAGTGTCTTGTTATGGCCTTTTTGCTCGCTACCAGAAAGATTTTCATGAGATATCTGTCCCTCTTTAATCACTTGACAGTCTATTAATCAGCCACTACTTTGATTATGGATGTGTCACCTCGAGTCATTTTAAAGAAAAAAAAAAAAGTCCTCCATTGTCTGTCATTGGGGCTAAATTGTAATATTTCCTGGTTTCTCCACGTTCTGCTTTTTACCATTTTCAGACAGTTTAGATCCAGCTGTGCCTTTGTGTCTTTAACCATTAAAGACCTAGAACTACTTTATGCCCAAATTACTATTTCTCTACGTTTAACCGATGTGATTTATTGCTGTTGTTATCGTCCTATGCATCTAGAACTTTCCATTAAAAACCACAATATTTCCTATAGTGTATTTCTTTAATTATGTAGATTTTTTTAAAATCAGAGTTAATTCACTGTTTTTTGTCAAAGCAGAGGAAACAGTTACTTCTGCAGCAAAATATGTCATTATCTGAACATAAAAACAAGTATCTGCATCAAGTGTTATTTGTCAAACTCAAACTAAATTGGTTTTACTGTTGAATCAGTGTTGCAGGAGATGATGGTATTTGTATGTTCGATATGGAGCCTCTGACCATTTACATGTATTTATAGGATTAGTAGTTTAAAGCTTGTTAAACATTTTCGATCCATAGATGCTTTTTGTTGCCAGCAGCGGTTTGACCCTTTGAAGTTTATCAGAGCTTCATCTTAACTTCTTTCCTTTATGTTGCAGTGAACTGTGGGAGGCCAGATGTGGACTTTAACGGTGCAGTGTTTGGTAATGACTGGTGGGTGGGCTCTGTGGTCAGGTACACCTGTCGCACTGGCTTCATGCTGGTGGGGAGTCCTACCGGGACCTGCCAATCTAACGGCCTCTGGACCCCAAAACCCTTCTGCCTCCGTGAGTGTGGATCCTTTAACCTCTTCATATGGGAGATGCGTTGTCATATGTGTGTGTGTAAATACGTATATATATATATATATATATTAGGTTAGATTATATATACCTTTATTTGTCTCACTCTGGGAAATTCGAGAAACTATATATAACTATATATCTTTAAAACGTTGTTGTTTAGGAATGTGTAAAAAAGGAAGCATTGAAATCAGTGAGAGGGAGCTGAACGGGACCTGCTCGGCCACCTGCGATTACAAGAGCTACTACGGACCTCCAAAACAGGGCTGCACGAGCATAAACAACTGCAGGAAGAAGGATACTGGCTGGAAACGCTTCTTTTCACAGTGTGTCCCTTGTATTTGTGACTGTTCCTTATCATGTGGTGAGTAACTTTTCCCGCCATAGATATTCTAATATAGGCTTAATGCAATGTTGTCTCTGAGAAAATTCCCTCGGAGATCGTCATTAATGACACTTAAAGCAGTTTGTTTTTCATATCCATATTGTTAATTGGATTACTTGCTTTGTTTTTTTCTATTTCCAGTATCTGCAGGATAAAAGATGGAGAAACTGACCAAACAGTAAGAGCTGCCCAGGGCTTTACCACTTTTCAATGAATTAATGTTCATATTTGTAGTATTAATGTAATGTTATTTGTGTAATGTGGTCAATATTAAGTGTCTTGGTTTCAGTTGATATTGCGATATTGTTGATATAGATACAGTGCCTCAGCAGAACTAGAACGTTTAGTCATTCTCAGTGGATGGAGATCCGTGTACAATGGATGACTAAAGAAAAATAATGTGAATTTTAAGTCTGAGGTTAGCATATAATTATCTGAAGCTTACATATCCACGATATGGTCTGCTTTTAGTCAACTACTCACAGTCATAAATGGTTAACTAGTTGTTCAGCCTCTAGTCTGTGTTTAATCCAACGTCTAAGACTGTTTATGTTTAAGGAAAGAAGATAAATCAAAGATGGAGAGAGGAATGTAAAAGCACAGAGATTAGTGTCTCTGCCTCATCACTCTTCCGTTCAGTCCATCTGTCCTGGAAGAAGCTGAAACCTTAATCTTGTTAGTCAGGGAGGAGTTTTGGCCACGAAACTCAGGGGTCAGAGAAGACTGTTGTCGGCCGTATAAACAGATTCCCTTCGAGGATGATACACTCTGTGTGCGTTAATATTTTTGAAACATGGACAAAATAGGACAAATCTCTATTTTTGCTGTGAAATATTTTATTTTTGTATTAGGAGGAATATGTGTGCATGTAAAAAGACATGATGTGCAAAGAAAATAAAAACTTATATTCAAGACAGTAACCATGACAGTTTGTCTGCGTCATCAACATATCCGTTTAATTATTGAAGAGCTTCTATGGATTTCTATATGGCTTCAAACCTTCTTCTCTTATTCTTCACCCAGATGTCTGATACATTCACGTGTATATATTATAACTAGTGTGTTCTGTATAATTGACAAATTCTTTTAAACTTACATTCCTGTATAAAATACATGAGCGTAAATTCAGTTGAAAAACTCTGCTTTGAACACATGGTATTACATCTGAAAGCCACTAGATGTTGCTCTTATATTCACCCTCACACAGCAGGTCATAACATTTAGCTTCGCTTTACACATCAAAAGATCTGTAATCCACAGAGGTTCTTCATCCGACTGCTTTTCACATCCGACTACTGAAAACTGCAGCTAATCACTTCTGGGACGAGGCACTGAACCTAAGGACGATGTGTTCATATGCTTGAGGTTTGTAGCATCCAAGTCCTGTGGAAAAAGTACAAGGAAAAGCGTTTGGGTTGACTGGAGAGTTGATTCAGAGAAATTGAATCAGACTCTGGTAGTATAATTATGTCCAGTACAGATGGTTAAAATCACACACAACAACCCTCTGATTGAGCTTCAATAATTTATAATGATTGACTCAATACATGAAATATTTCCTGAGGCACTAAGTGGACGGTCAGCTAATCTGCCTCCTCATTAAGGCTCATTAAGCGTATCACAGACACTCACCCACGTCCAGCCTGGTGTACTCTCCAGAGCGCTCAGACAGGATCTCCCAATAGCGGTTCTTGTATTCATCTGATGCGATTCCATTCACACTCTCCAGAAACGGCCCGAAGTCCGGATGCTCCTTCACTGTGAACCTGCAGACGTACAGCGCTGAGCCACATGTACAAGCCTTGACTCTATTTCCGTGACTAG
The DNA here is from genome assembly GCA_029814585.1 of Gymnapogon annona. Taxonomy (NCBI): domain Eukaryota; kingdom Metazoa; phylum Chordata; class Actinopteri; order Kurtiformes; family Apogonidae; genus Gymnapogon; species Gymnapogon annona. The sequence goes on from JAPTHA010000007.1 coordinate 13,897,808, forward strand.
TCTCGTATTATGGTATTTTTTTTAAATGACATTTATACTTTGCGGGTCATTTTCAACTGTATTTTGTGAAACCACTCGAAACTGTCAACAAACCAGGTTACTTTGTTTTAGATTATGCATACATTTAAGAAGACATACAACATACAGCTCTGGAAGAAATTAAGAATCCACTGCATTTTTTTTTTGTGCCTGAAATCAGCATCTCTACATGTGTGAAAGTTCATTCCATTCCAGCGTCTGTTAAATTAATTTGATTTAAAATGAATAAATAAAATTATTAGAGGTCTGAAAACGTTGCGTTTTTTGCATGTCATTTTCTGCACATAAATGCTCTAAATGGCAATATTTTTATTTTTGGAATTTGGGAGTAATGTTGTCAGTAGTTGACAAAATCGAAAGAAAAAAAGGTTGATTTTACTCAAACACTATGTAAGTTGTAAAATCAGAGAAACAGATCATCTTGCAGTGGTCTCTTCATTTTTTCCAGAGGTTTATTTTTTTTCCAAGACTATGTTTAAGAACTATTTCAGTTAATGTTTTCCCTCTTCTTGTTTTTTTTCTTTTCATTTAACTTGTCCATTTCCTCACATTTTCAGTATTCGATATGAAAAGCTGCAATGCTGATTGAATATCATCAACTCGTGACAGCAAATCTTGTATGATTATTCAGACAGAGTCAAAATACAAATAATTGGCCAATCAAAATGAAGCACGTTACAGACAAGGATTTTCTTTTCAATCTGAACAGCTACACTTGACCACATTAAAATGCCTGTGACACACATCACGGTCTTTGTGTACAAAGACTGCACGGCCATTTCTCAGCACGTTAAAGTGTCCAGATTTTACACACCGGTTCATGACCATAGATAAGGAAAAGCCACAAAATTTGATGAGGAAAGGTATAACCAGTACTTTAGTGAACACAAAAACGGAAACAGCTCAAATTGTCCCTTAACATGATTCGAGGGTTAAACCAGCATTGTGACAAAGGTGGAGATGTTCGAGTGGGTGTCGTGGGTGGTCTCACTCGAAGTCTTGCTGTGTTTCCTGCAGTCGTCTCAGAGCACCCAGCAGTACCCCTCCCTCCACCATGGAGCTGGAGTAGGTGTCTGGTGTCATGTTTAACAGGTCGCTCTCCACAGATAGTGTGATGGGAACAGTGTCTGGACCTGTACACCATTTAATTCTCTATTACAATCATACGTTGCTCAATATATATCGTAAATGTAACATTCACCTCCTCTCATCATCTTACCTTTGTGCGTGAAAGAGCCCTGCAGCATCAACAACACAACTCCTCCAAAGAGCATCGCTGATGTTCTTGACGCCATCCTGAGTACTTTACACTTCAGCTGTCTATGAAACATCTGTACGAACACAGCAGCTCTGTACTTATACTATGCCTAACCCTCATTTGAGAGCGCACTCAAGTTCAAGAGTACATTCTTTCCTACATCTCTGCAAAAACTTCTTTGTTGAGTTTAGATAACTCTGACTAATGTAAGTGTTTGCTATTCTCTCAAAAGTGGCATATGGTTTATGAATTGGGGAAAAAAAAGCCATTAACTCTGATGTTTCTGATAGGCTGATTAATGGCTGCTTTGCACTTGTCGACTCCCAGAACACACGAATGAGAATGGTTGGTTATTTTTAGATCATTTATGCATGCAAAGACATTCTCCATAGAATGTATGAAAGGTCATCTTTCATTTCTCAAGACAAATATTCCTTTGCACTATTGAGACCTGGCATTTGAAGTAGAATAAAGGATGGATCGAGCTCTAAATGTACCTGTGGTGTCTATGGCTGCAGTCGGTCTGACTTTAATAAACAAAACTCAAAATGCAGTGCAACATATCAAGAAAGCATTCATCTTTAATTTGAGCCCAGTCTTGTCTCTGTGCGATGCCCAGACTGAGCTGCATAGAAAATAAATTCTGGCTGGCAACAGTGCAGACATAAACAGTGCTGTTGCATAAATCTGGTCTCAGAGTCTGTAGGATTTTCAGTTGAAATATATCTCAGTGTCTTCACCTAAAAATAATGCAGCCTATAGGGGCTGCTAGCACTGAGGAGGCAAAGATGATGGGATGCTTTTACTGAAAAGACTCGTGTGCGACATGAGAGCGTGGTTTTAAATGGGTCTGATTAAGAGCCAGGTGCGATTGGCTAAAAATGGTTTTGATTTCCTCTCAGGGGTGATGTAAGACATGTAGGCCCCGTTTGAACGAGAGTAACCCCGACTGTTTTACCGAAAATAACCCGGGCACTGCAGCATCAGCACCAGGCAGCTGCGCAGGTGCGGCCTTTAAAGAGACAGCGGGTCTACATTCATCAAAAGCTCCTCATGTTTACACTCAGTGACAACAACACGCTATGAACATTCTCCCCAGGATTATACTGATCCCTTTATAGTTTTTTGGGGGGGGGTTGTTTGTTTTTTTTTGTGACGGGAGACTCCATCAGTATTTTCACCGAGTTATTCCCGCTCGTCTTATTTCTCCGGAGACAGCGGACCCAGATGGAATAGTCAAAGGTTAAAACTGCCATATGACGGACTAATTTAATGACACACTCTTTAGTGGTTAGGCAGATGTGAGTAAATTTAATTAACTTTGAAATAACGCCGATATCCTGGCCAGATCCTTTATCATTCAATCGCCATAGCATCGTCAACGTATTCTTCTACCATCCTAAAAAAAAAAAAAGTTGATTTTTTTTAAGGGATCTTACTTTTGCGAATATCATATTTAGGCTATAAATCAGGATTCTTCTGTTTACAATTGCATTTATGTTTCTGTTGTATGCGAGATCTTATTAGGGTTTATAACAAGCGAGAAGAAATGAATCCCCCCCACACACAAAATGATCAAAACCATAACAGATTTTTTCCTCTAGTAGCATCCTGACAGCAACGCCCTGTATCCCAGACCGGCGTGCGTACCACACAGACGCACCAACCGGTAAGAGCATCACAGAGGCTGCTCTATCGAGCTGACGATGATGCTGTTGAAGCATCTGCAGCACTGTTTGGATGTTTTTGTTTGAATTCCCGATGTCAGAGATTGAAGAAGCACCGAGAGCATCAGCGAGGAAGATGTTTGTGTCTGTTCCGAAGCGGGATGGATGGATTTAATGAGAAAGGGGGATTTTATCCGAGGAAAAATAGAAACATGACATGCATCCTGTTCCCCTGACGATTCTTTGGGATGCAGTCATAGTTTGAGGCCGGACATGGTTTTAATCTCGGGAGTTGCTGTAGTGGATGCGGGATGACGCGCGCCGCACCCCGAGAGATATTGATAAGGAGAACACAGCTCGGTCCTATAATACCTGGCATCCCATCCGGATTTTTTCTGGACCGTGGCGCACAGTGACCATCTTGTGTCTTTTTCTCCTTTTTTTTTCTTTTTTTTTAAAGCTCGGTACAGACTGTTTGGTGGGACCCCTCTGATGTGGAGGAATTGTGCTGCTTTGTCTGAAAGGATCCACTGAGCACTGTTGCTCTCATCCAGAGAGCAGAGCTGAGCTTCTCACCTGCTCATTTCAACACAATATAAGAAGTATGTGCAACGTGAACGAACGTGTGTGTGCGTGTGCATGTGCAATGCAACATACTGCAGGGCAAGGTTCAGCCACTGCTTTGATGCCAGTAATTATTGACCAAACTGCACCTCAAAAAGAGGATATTCTTCTTAGGGCTTTGGTGTTAACAGGTGCTCGGAAAATCTGTCTCCACTGACAAATGAGTCATTACCAAGGACAGAATCAAAAGTAATAATAATAAAAAAATAAATCTATAAAGCATATTTCACTGCTTTTGACACTTGTGCTGTGGCTGGGTGGTCTCACGTGTTGTGGCTTCAGGAGCACACATGACCGAACATGGAGGCCTTCATCTGCCTGAGAGGCCATTAAAGTCTGTCAGTGTTTTACAGAGCTTATATGCAGGCTGGTAATGGAAATTCACTAATGGCAGGATGATCAATAGGAGCCACGGTCAATTTTCTTCCTCCTCACACGGGTATAGTTATTACACGTACCGTAGGTCATGTAGTTCAGGAATACTACAAGTCCACACGGCAGCAGTAGGTTGTTTGTGTAGTGACAGTGGCCAATCGTTATATGAATTCTGTCCAAGTTATGTGGTGACTTTAACATGTCAGGATTTATCAGTGGAGCCTGTTTCGTGACTGTGAAAGGTGACAAAAAACATGTTTAGTGGGACAAAATGAGCCAGAAGAAATGGAATTCATTCTGTTTCGTCTTAATATGCAGTATTTGTATGAATTTCAGTTAAATTATACAAGTCATAAATAGAACAATACCATCAGTAATCAATGTTTCATGTTGTTTATCCTTGTATATCTGCACAGTGTCTGATCAAACACACCCAGTTTTGACAGCCTTTGTAGAAGGGAGATTTAAATTCATTTAAGCCGTTTATGAACATACCATGCATTTAGTCTCTCAAATATAGTATAAAGCAGTGTGTTATATTAGCTACATGGTGACTAAATCAATTACAACAGTCACATAAAACTTGTAAGTTCTTTGTGTGACCTAAGGAGATGTGACACATACCTACATTGAAACAAAAACACATTTGGGCTGTTTCTACTTTTACTCTCAAAATGTTTCCAGACTGCTTTTACTTCAAACATAACGCCTACATATACAAGTCGGAGGTACAGATTCACAAGTAAACACATACAATATAATAGTATGTAATATAATATAATAATTGATGTGCCTGTAAGCTTATATCAACCTTATGTATACAGTAAATGGTTAATATAATGATCTTAGGAAACCAAGTGGAAGAAGTGTTACCAAAACGAAATCTGAGACACAACACTTACTCTGTGATTTACCTCAGAAACTACACCCTGTGATGATGTAGTAAAAAATACATCTGAATCACTGTCTGACTGTCTGGTTGGGTAATCGCAGTCACCCCTGGTTTTTCAGATAACGTCATATTCTTTTTGGCAAGGTCAGAATATCTTGTAGTCCTCTGTACCGCTGGGATCTTAAAGAGATTTTAAGACACCAAGCCATGGCGTGAAGTGATCCAATGTACACTGTGCCACATATACAACATTTATAGCGGACATTTTTCCACAGATTTAGCATTGTCCTAGTCCTCTGATCCATGATCAAAATCTCTCTCATTAGATATCACAATAAAGTCAAAGTCAAATCTTTTTATCTAAATTTAATTGACCATTGCTTTGTGCAATAGAGAAGAATGAGCAAAATGCATTGTGAATAAAACAACCCATTTACTTGCACCTCTAAACCTCAAACCAATAATGACACACAGCTATATTTAGCACTTAAATATTCAAGCAGGAAATGTAATTAACTTTGAAAAAGCTCATTTACATTTTGCACACAATCCAGGTTATTAATTCAATTTGGCATGAGAACATTTCTTGTAACAATATTAACATTATGCCCAATTACCAAACCAACAATTGGATTCAGGGAGACACCATGTTTCACTGTTTCAGGGTCAGTTCATCAGAAAGATAATGGATCAGCGGGCACTACATGGTACAACAGACTCTTTAGGCACCCCCCCCACCCCCGTGTAGGAGTAAAATTATAATGTGAATCAGCAGTATAACCGTGCTGCAGGGCTGAAACCAGATCCTGACTCTTCACACTTAGAATCTCATTCCCTTCAACCAGCCGGTCCATAATCTAAACTGTAATCAGATCAGGTCAAGCACCTAGTTTTAAGATGATGTCTTGCAGTCATCCTGAAATCTTTCCCTAAACACCTTGTGCACTAATACGTGTCAAACTTAAAAGGTTAGAGACAGACCAGTCATTAAACCAAGTAAATAATATGAGAACAAATCAGTGGATCAATACTAGTCTTGGTCTTATTTGCAATGGGTTACATTTGACTCCATCTGAGTTACTGCGCTGTCAATACGATGTCGAGCACCACACTTAAAACAACCGCTGTCATTCATTTTCAATTGTTCAACGAGTCCGATGAATTCACTTTGTAATGTGTTTATTGAGTTTCAAGAATTAAAAAAATAGCACATTACTTTTATTTCATTTCAGTTAAATTATATGAATACTGATCTGTATTGCATGGAAATGTAAAAAAAAAAAAAAAAAAAAAATGAAGTATCACTCATTTTCTGAACCTGCTTCATTCTTCGCAGGGTCGTGGAGGTGACTGGAGCCTATCCCAGATCTTCAAGGGTGAAGGCGGGGGGAACCCTGGACAGGTCGCCAGTTCATCGCAGGGATCATTCACACACATTCAAACAGGGATGGGCATGGTGGGTGAAGTGTCTTGCCTAAGGACACAACAGCATACGATCAGTAGAGAGCGGGAATCAAACCCCCAACCCTACGGTTATTGGACGACCTGCTCTACCACCTGAGCCATGGCCGCCCCAAGTATTATTAATCAAATAAATAATGCATAAAATCAATAAATAAATAAGAAAAATTTGCCCCTGTGATGAGCCGGCAACTTGTCCAGGGTTATCCCCACCTTCACTCCTTGAGAATGTGGGATAGGGTCCAGTGACCCCCCGTGATCCTGGGAAAAGATAAAGCGGGTTCAAAAAATCAATGAATGAAGACGATTGAAGTAGTGTGTACAATGATGTGTTGCTTGTGTGTGGTTTCAGTCTTTCAGTATGGCTGAGAAGACGCTGGAGCAGGGCTCGGTCAGCATCCCCATGGAGGAGACCAAACTGCACAGCGGGGCGCCCCAGGAGGCCCCCCTGCTCACCCACCTGAAGAAAGTGGAGAACCACATCACTGAGGCTCAGCGCTTCTCCCACCTCCCACGCCGCTCCGCTGTGGACCTGGAGTTTAATGAGCTCTCTTACACCATCCGTGAGGGCCCGTGGTGGCGCAGGAGAGGTACTGCAACATCCGTTCACATAGTAACCATGATGGATGAGCAAACCGCCGTCAGCTATGGCGATCAATATCTGAAGCGCAGAAATTTCCAAAGAGGCATTTAGGGCCCTGTGTGACATTTAGGAGATATATTTTTTGGCTCAGTGTTTTTCTGTTTTTCTTTCTGTCATCTTGCACCCCTTGTCCCGTGCCAGAGTCCAGTTTTTTCTCCGTTTCACACACTCACAATTACAGACTTCCGCCATGTCGACATTGGCAGTGTGCCTGTGAGCTTTAGCTGCGCTCAGCAGAGTTTAGACATAGTAAATAATTCACACTCGCAGGTTGGCACACTGCTTGCCTCTCTTTTTCCCTGTGTTGTCTGATGGTAGGCAGTGGTAGTGAGTCAGGCCTACGATTGATCTGCGCATGAAATATGAACAGCGTTTGAACTCACAGCACTTATTATTATTATTGATGATGAGCCCGTGAGTCTCCCGGCCACCCTGTGTAATTATTATGTTAAGCCGCTCTTACTTTGTCCCTGTGTGTTTAGTGGGGTGGGGACGTGGGACTTGAGAAAAGTCCTTTGTTTTGCCTCCCTGCGCTTGAGATAACCTTTAAGAGAGGCCCTGTGTGATGCACTGCAGGTGCTTTTGTGCTTGTTTAATATTGATGTGGATCGTGAGAGCATGTTTGTTCCGCTGTGGAATGCAGATGTATAGAGAGTATTCGAGAGAATGGGATTGTGACTGGGAAAAGGAACAGGGTGGGAATGCATAAGAGCGGTCAATAAATCATCCTCTGTCCGTGTACACAACGGCACGTGTTTTCCACGAATCCCAGTCAACCTGTGGTCGGCGCTTTTGTTTGTGTTGTCTCTTCGTGGGTGCCTGCTTCAGCTCATTAGGCTGATGATGCGTGAACAGGTAACATCTAGGCTTTTTATTTCTAATTAAATTCTTGTTCTTCTTTCGGCTTTTCCCTTCAGGGGTCGCCACAGCGAATCTCTGTCCTCCATCTAACCCTGTCCTCTGTATCCTCTACTCTCACACCAACTCCCTTCATGTCCTCTTTCACTACGTCCATAAACCTCTTCTTTGGTCTTCCTCTAGACCTCCTGCCTGGCACTTCCAGACTCAGCATCCTTCTACCAACATACATGTCCAAACCATCTCAAACTGGCATCTCTAACCTTATCTTCAAAACCTCTAACACATGCTGTCCCTCTGACGTACTCGTTCCTAATCCTATCCGTCACTCCCAAAGAGAACCTCAGCATCTTCATCTCTGCTACCCCCAGCCTCCTGCCTCTTCCTCAATGCCACTGTCTCTAGTCCATACAACGTCTCTCATTTTTCTAATTAAATTAAATTTTTCATGAGGTGAATCACTATTGATATATCTGTCTTTCTGTCTGATGTGAGCTCGCAAAAGCTGACAACCCCTGAAATAAGTCTACCCCGACCTGTATAACATGTGGGTTGCTTATATTTGACACATATTGTAGTTCACGCATTAACCTTTGTGTCTCCTTTTGACTGGCTAATCTTTGCAAGTGCCTGTCTGATCAAAGCCACAGACCGGGTGAAAACACCGATGTTAAAGCTGGGGTGTGTTTTCATGACATTTATGTGCTTTTGAAGTCAATTGTTAATCTTTGGGAATAAAAAAAATCTGTGTTTTTCTTGAATTCTATGCAATTACAGACAAGAAAGACAAAGAGAAACAATTGCTCCTCTGGGTTTTTTTTCCCCAAACAGCTACTAAGAAGACACGTTGTATATGATTTCACTACATTATTGTAAATTTGCATGGGATATGTTGTGGCTTCGCATGAACCCACAAAGTGGTGTTTGTTGTCACATCAGTGAAAGGGCCGAGGGAGGTCAGGTTTTGGTACGAGCCCCCCTCTGTCTGCGTTTGCTGCCGCTGGATCTCAGTGGGAGGGGTAATTTATCCCTGTTAGGCTGCTGTGACCTGCTTCCATGTTAAGGGTGTACTACTCCCAGGGGTTTTAATTGGTGAAACACTAGCTCCGAGGAAGGACAGGAAGCTGCAAATGCCAGTGTGTTTACTTGCCTGTAGATGTTTTTTTTTTTAGCTCAGCATAGTTATTTAGTGCTAGTTATTCCTTCCTGTGATCTTGCTGTTATAGGCAGATGTGTGGTGTCAGATGTAAAGCCCAGTCTGAGGATGCACAGTGATCTATGGTGCTTCTAAGTAACTGTAAATATACACATTGTAGTAATTTTTTTTTCAATTGTAAATTATATCTGTATTAATTCTCAGCTTGTAGTGATCTCAGTTTTGGATTTCAAATGTCATCATTGTAAGGGAGATTTTTTTTTTTTTTTTTAGCGGAGTCCGATACAGACTGAATGGTTCATATAGTCAGCTTTACTGTGATTGAGGTGAGGTGTCAGGAAAATGTTTTTAGGGGAAGCAGGCAACTGGCATAGGAGACCTACTATGAAATAGCCAGGAAAGCAAGGGTTAATTAAGAGACAGGAAGTTAGTAAATCACAGCAATCCAATCCATTGGAAAAGGTGCGTCATGCTCTTCCTCTCTTCCAGAGCCAGCTTAGTGTTCTAACACTTTTACACTGCAATACAACGAAACAGCAAAGCATGAACATTTAAGCTTTTTCTGTATACACCATTTCGAGTCTGTTAATAAAGCAGCTACTGTGAAGCTGGCCATGAATATCTGTGTGGAGCTGTACACTTTGTCCCCTCGCAAAACTGGTCAGCATTCTGGCCAAATTCAGCTCAACCTGGTCTGGCATACCAGTCCAATAATAACAGAACCCCCTTGGCTGAACCCCTATGTCCATGGAGACACTGAGTCTGAATGGACCATGTTCTCCACCTCCATTGACGAAGCTGCTGCTCAGAGCTGTGGCGGCATGGTCTCTGGTGCCTGTCATGGCAGCAATCCCCAAACCTGGTGGTGACTACCTGAAGTAAGGGTTGCCGTTAGGCTGAAGAAGGAGTCCTATTGGTCATTATTATCCCACAGGACTCCCGAGGCAGCCAATGGATACCGGCAGGCCAGGCACATTACGGACCAGCCAGTGACAGAGGCAAAAACTCAGACCTGGGAGGAATTCCGGGAGAAGGACTAGCGGTCGGCCCCAAACAAATTCTGGAAAGCTGGAGGGGGAAGCAGTGCTTCACCAACACCGTTTATGGTGGAGGTGGGGATCTGCTGACGTCAACTGGGGATGTCATCGGACAGTGGAACGAATACTTTAAGGATCTCCTCAATTCCACCGTTGCGCCTTCCAACGATGAAGCAGAGGCTGATTTCTCTGAGGTGGACTCATCCATTACCCAAGCAGAAGTCACCAAGGTGGTTGGAAAGCTCCTCGGTAGCAAAGCACTGGGTGTGGATGAGATCTGCCCAGAGTACCTTAAGTCTTTGAATGTGCAGGGACTGTCGCGGCAGACACGTCTCTGTAACGTTACGTGGCAGTTGGGGACAGTGCCTCTGGACTGGCAGACCGGGTTTGTGGACCCTCTTTTTTAAGAAGGGGGATTGGTGGGTGTGCTCCAATAACAGTGGGATCACACTCATCAGCCTCCCTGGGAAAGTCTATTCCAGGGTACTGGTGAGGAGGATCTGGCCGTTGGACAAACGCGGAATACAGGAACAATGCGGATTTCGTCATCGTGGAGGAACGTGGGACCAGCTATATACTCTCCATGAGGTTCATCTATACTGTATTCGAGGGTTCATGAGATTTCCACCAATCAATCCACATGTGTTTAGTGGATCTGGAGAAGGTATTTGACTATGTCCCATGTGGCATCCTGTAGGGGGTTTCTGGGAGTTTGGGGTGCAGGGCCCTTTGATAGGGCCTGTCAGGTCCCTGTACTCTCAGAGCAGGATCTTGGTTTGCATTGACATCAGTAAGTCAGACCTGTTCCCAGTGCATGTTGCAGGGCTGCCCTTTGTCACCGGTTCTGTTCATTACCTACATGAACAGAATTTATAGGTGCAGCCGGGGGCCGGAGGGTTCTAGTTTGGGGATCTCAGGATCTCGTCTCTGCTTTTTGCGGATGACGTGGTCCTGTTGGCTCCGGTGAACATGGGCCTTCAGCATGCGCTGAGGCAGTTCGCAGCTGAGTGTGACGCTGCTGGGATGAGGATCAGCGACTCCAAATCTGAGGCCATGGTTCTCGACCGGAGAAAGGTGGCTTGCCCTCTCCAGGTCGTTGGGGAGTCCTTGACCCAAGTGGAGGTGTTCAAGTATCACAGGGTAACCTTGAAACCTCAAAACTCGTGGCAAAAATTGTAATTTGAACATTAAACCTCAGTTTATAATTTATACATATACATTAACTAGATTTACAGTGGATCTACAAATACACAAAACGTTTAGTAACAGACATTTCAGGTTGTTTATATTTGTTCATGTTTCTTGTGAAATAATACTTTGTTTTATTGTAAATACATGAAAATTAAATGAAAATATTTAGATTTCCACAGAGATAAATTTGAAGTAGTGAGTATTTATATGTTATTATGATAATATTTTTCCCAGTCTGTATGTGGAACCTGAACTATAATTTTTTTGCAAATATCATAGGTCTGATTTTCTGCAGTTCACAAATTCATCCTACGAACCAGATTGGAACCTTTGCTTGGCTGCATTTGGATCCCGAGGTGCATGTTTGACACTCCTAACATAAAGTATTAAAACAAATTGCAGTGGACAGAACACATGAAGGTTTCTAATTAATCTGAGGTCAGTCATGAGGAAAGTGACACGACGGACACAGTGGTAGAAAACCATGCAGCAGTCTGTGGAGAATATTAGGAGACTGATAGGAATAAAAGTTTTGGGAGCACGTGACTATGATACAGGTGTTGATTACTGCAAGTTGAGGCTGGGGAGATTGGGGGGGGGGGGTCAGCTGGAGAACAGAACATCAGAAAACCTTGGTGGCATTTATCCCGTCTGGTCAATGTGTCGAAATGAGAGAGATAAGGGACACCGGAATGTTGACTGCTTTATTATGTCTCATATTTCTTCAATTTGTGTTGCGGTTCAAGTTGTGGTTTATAAATTGACAACATGGTCGTATTGAACTCCCAGACACATCATTGTCGAGGTCTATATTTACGCTTCTTTAGAACCCCATGTAACAAATGTGACTCAGAATGTGAATAAATTACCATTGTGATATGATCATTTGTTGTCCTCCAGAATGATGTGGTTGACAGTCAGTGAGTTTGACATACAGCTGATAATCGTCCTGTGATGCCTCTGAACAAATGGATGACGACCTCAGCTCAACCATCACTCACAATGATTAACCTAAGAAAATCTCCCACAATACCCAGAAGATTTACCCGGAAACACTAAGAATTCACTCATCTGCACTTTAATCTTTTTTTTCCCAGGCCTTAAGTGAGATGTGAGGTTTTGGAGATAAGGTCAGAGGCCAGGCTGAGATGGTTTGGACATGTCCAGAGGAGAGAGAGTGAATATATTGGTAGAAGGATGATGAGTCTTG
>JAPTHA010000007.1:13910318-13936275 GCA_029814585.1 Gymnapogon annona
GAAAGAGGATATGAAGGTAGTTGGTGTGAGAGTAGAGGATACAGAAGACAGGGTTAGATGGAGGACAGTGATTCGCTGTGGAGACCCCTGAAGGGAAATGCCAAAAGAAGAAGAAGAAGAAGTGAGATGTGCAAGTGAGCAAGTGAGACGAGCCCCCTACCAGTCTGCATCCCCCATCATGAGACAAAGTCATCAGTATGTTGGCTGAAGTCTTGACACACACACAGATGAGTTGATTATTATGCACGTCCCACAGCGCCGGGTTAGATCATCTGTATGCACCACATGCCGGAGCAGGGCTGCATCACTGAGAGCAGGCTGCTCTGCTGTCTGGGTGGAAGTAGTCTGATGTAATAGCACCGCCGTAGAGGAGGTCCGATGCTGCCATTAGGCTGTTTTACTCATAGATTGAAGGCTTCAGGGGCCTGTCAGCTCTGCCAGAACCATAATTACCCAACTTATGACAGGAAGAAGCAGGGAACAATAATGTAAAGATGGGGTGGGCAGTCAGACGAGGATGACAAGGCAAGAGACATGCACCTATTTTAGCTTTCAGCATGTGTGTCATATCTCAGACTGGAAGTTTTTTTTTTTCCACTGGACTTCAAGGGCTGCACAGGCTAGAAAATGCATCATAAAAAAATATTAGCCGCTTTCATCAGCAGGACACACCATCATTGCTGGTTTAAAAACCTCTGCAGAGAAATAATGGCTGTGGTTTGTCTGCTGGCGCCATCGATAAGTTGACATCCTGTGTTTTCTTTATCTTTTCTCCTTCAATATTATACACCTCATTACTGGACACCCTGGAAATATGTGAGGTTTCACAATTTTCATTTTTACATCCAGTCACTGGCAACGTTGTGTACACCTTTAAAGCATTTCCAGTATTTGAATATGTTGGATGTGTGTTAGTGTGTTTATAAAAGTACTACTAGCACCTCCTCAGCTGCAATGAAATTAGGGCTGTTTATACTATTGGCATTACCATTTGTTGAAAGGCTCACAAAACCAGTGAACTCATTTCATTAAGCTCTAACCATGGGAAAGCACCATTAGACTTAACAAGAATTTATGTTCCACTCGGTTCCCTTTTTTACTCTGAGGAGGTTTTAAAGGTGCTACAGTGTATTGAGTTGCAAACTGACCACGTAATCCACAGATGGAAATTAAGCCCTAAAAACCCAGTGTTATTTGTGTGGCAGTTCTCAAATATTTTTTTTCCTCTATTTTTAACTTTTCTGAAGGGATTTATTAGCATTTATTCTAATGTTATACTCAGTACCTGGTTGGATAGCTCAGGTAAGGCACCAGGTTGGTGCATAGGGGACCTGGGTTTGATCCCCTGGATGAGCGTGCAGTGGTTTGTCTCATGAAGGGTGTCCGACATAAAACAAAAAACCCTGCCAAATCTAATATGCGAAGTGGATTTGCTGTGGCGGCACCGAAAGGGAAAAGGCCAAAGGAAATCATCATTCTAATATCATGCCCAGTATTTTGCATTCTTTTGTGAAAATCAGGTATTTTCCTATATGTGGTTTACTAAACATGTAGATGTCCAGGCTCAAATAAAAGTTGAAGGTTATTTTATTAAAAATAAAAAAAGAGATAACAGAGGAAAAAGTTACTTTTTAAATAAAACACAACTGAACATTACAACAAGTGTGTCCATTCACTGTCACAGGTTCAACTCCCTGGGATTTTACTGAGGAATCATTGTTGTAAAAGGTGACAGTGCTTTCATGGTAATTACAGAGAGTCTGAACGTCCGGACGAGTCTTATTTGAGCACCATGACAGGATGACAAGCATAACAAATTTTGTTTTCTTTGTCTTAGGCTACAAAGCCCTCCTCAAGTGTCTGTCAGGAAGGTTCAACAGCAGAGAGCTGATTGGCATCATGGGTCCCTCCGGAGCTGGGAAATCCACTCTGATGAATATTCTGGCTGGATACAGGTGAGACCTAAACCTGGATACAGTTGTGCAGATCCTGAACCACACATGCACCGTCCCGATATCCCGTTTAAGAATGATTACAATCCTGTTTTTGTTGTTTTGGTCAAAGGGAGACGGGCATGAAGGGCCAGATCTTAGTGAATGGGCGACCACGGGACCTCAGGACCTTCAGGAAGATGTCCTGCTATATCATGCAGGATGACATGCTGCTGCCACATCTTACAGCGAGGGAGGCCATGATGGTACAGAAATTAAACATAATAATATTTTTTTTTAAAAAAAACACTTCTTGAGTATTGTTATTCCAAAATAAGGTGAGTGTAATTTCTGTCTGTCTTCCAGGTCTCTGCAAATTTGAAGCTGAATGAGAGTATGCTGGTCAAAAAGGAACTGGTAAGTCTGTACTATTGCACACGATCGCTAAAGGCAATATAATGTATGTTCTACAATTTGATATCCTGTGTATGTTATATATAATACATACCATGGCCAAAAGAAGCACCTTCCTGTTTTTTTTTACTATTAATATAACAATAACAAACTTGAAACAAACCAAATGACGAAATATTAAATCGTATGGATAACACAAAAACATTATTTTCTGTGCCGATATAGTAGATTTTACTTGTAAACTTGTACATGTATTCTTTTATATATGTGCATTCATTCATTCAGTTACCTATTTTCTTAACCTATTCTTGGATGTGTGACAGTCCATTGAGGGAAAAAAAATCAGGAGTTTCCCAATTAAAATAAAATCTTTTCTGCACATTCTAAAAATGAAAAAGTATTAGATCACACACATACAGTATTACTTTTTCAACACATCACAAATATACGGCTGAAGTTACATAAAGCTACAGGAATCAGGGGATTATGAGGCTCTTAGTCCATATTAAAAGACTGAATAGAAATATAGATGAACACAGAGTAGATAACAGATTTTTAATACTGCAACTTTAGCAGCAAATACAATTACTCACTAGTACTTACACTGAAACTCTATAGTATACACTATATTAACTGCTATATTACATACTTTGTGGTTTTCCTAATGATCCCTGTGTTTGTCTGTGAGGTGGATGAGATCTTGACCGCTCTGGGTCTTCTGGAGTGTGCACAGACGCGCACTCTCTCCCTCTCCGGTGGCCAGTGTAAAAGACTAGCCATCGCCCTGGAGCTGGTCAACAATCCACCCGTCATGTTCTTTGACGAGCCAACCAGGTACAACGGCCCTCGGTTCTTTAATCTGTGACGGTAAATCCACAAAGTTACATGTCGTTCCTCTCTGACTCTGCGGGCTCATGTCTCATCCCAGTGGTCTGGACAGCGCCTCCTGTTTCCAGGTGGTTTCTCTCATGAAGTCTCTGGCTCAGGGAGGACGGACAATCATCTGCACCATTCATCAGCCCAGTGCCAAGCTCTTTGAGATGTTTGATAAGGTAACTTGAGTGCTTGTAGTGCTGGACATGTCTGGCGCTCCATTAGCCGCCGCTCAGGCTGACCCACTACAGGTTGGCGTGATTCATTACTCAGTCGATATCCGGGCCTGTTGTTTGTTCCTATAGAGTGTGTTGGAAAGTACAGTATGTGTATGACTCTGTATCTGTGTTGCTGTTCCTCCAGCTGTACATTCTCAGTCAGGGTCAGTGCATATACAAGGGCACGGTCCCGTACCTCATCCCATATCTGAAGAACCTCGGCCTCCACTGCCCCACATATCACAACCCTGCTGATTTCAGTGAGTCCAGCCTTTGCTTTGATGAAATGTGTCGTGACGTTTCCTGGCTTTGTTCTCATGAGTTTGTCCTCTGTGTGCCCAGTCATTGAGGTGGCGTCGGGGGAGTACGGGGACCTGAACCCAGTGCTGTTTGAGGCAGTCCAGGGCGGCCTGTGCTCGGAGGAGGGCAAGAAGAACTCCAGAGATAAAAGCGACCCTTCCTGTAACTCTCAGTGTCACAGTGTGAGTGAAACCATCCTTTTGCACCACTCTTCAACACTGAGCTGCATGCAGGAAGAGTTTTTTTTTCCTCTTGTGTGCAGAATTTGTGTTATTTTATCTCTATTAAGTCTCTAAAAATCCTTGTGTGATTTTGTATGCATGTGTTTGGAGCTCCAGAAACATATTGAGCATCTGACTGGACATCTGTTGGTGCCACCTCTCCAATTATTTCTTGATACACGAAGCCCATTGAGTCTTGTATTTACAAGAGGATTAGCCAGAATCGGACACTAGCTAAAACCCAGACTTCAAACCAGATAGCAGAGCGTTCACAGTGTCTAGTCACTGCATTTAAATGATGCGAAATTGCCTCGGATTTCATCAGTTCAGTTCGGTAGTTTTCCAATGACTAACCTGCATCAGAAAACATGACTTGTCCCCACATTTACAAAAATCCTGCACGCAATATATTTCACATTTACCATAAATGATAAATATTCTCCTCAGTGAACTGATTAAAGGCCAGTATGTGTGGCTGTAATTGATGTAACATACACTAACATCTTGTTAATATGGGTGATGTCATTATAGACTAAATGTCAATGCATGTCGGAAAAAAATAGAAAAATTAGGCTAAACATATGTAATACTGAAATGTTCCGGGGTAAACAACCCCATAGTAAAAGAAGCCAATTGCGGTGCGTAGTGTTGTGTTGCTTTAAAGTAAAATACAGAGTTGCTGTACGTTTCCTGACCCTCATCGTCTCTCCTCTTTTCAACTCCATTAATCTCTCTCAGCTCTCTCTCTCGGTTTCCCCTTGCTCTTGGATTTTTTCTGCTTCATAGGCCAACAGTGAATTTTTGTTACATCATCAATTTTAAAATAGTGGTCGCGTATTTGAAAAAAATGCAACTTCTCAAAAACAAAGAGGAATAACTTGTTGATTGGAGGACTTTTTTGTGTGTTTCACTTCACAGGACACAGGGACCCTTGAGAAACACAGTTTTGCCACCAGTACATTCACACAGTTCTGCATCCTCTTCAAAAGGACCTTTGTCACAATATGCAGGGACATGGTAATGCCTTCTGATGACGTCTTTTACTTATTCACAATCAAGCCTCAGGAAAGAAAGTAGAAGAGTTTATCTTGATCTCCTTTATCGGAGGAGGTGTTTTGATGATGCCGTTTGTGTCCTGTCTGTTATCCAGGTACTGACCCACCTCAGGGTGATGTCCCATCTGTGTATTGGAGTACTGATTGGCCTGCTTTATCTCAAAATTGGAAACGATGCCAGCAAGGTCTTTAACAACACCGGCTTCCTCTTCTTCTCTATGCTGTTCCTCATGTTTGCTGCCCTGATGCCCACCGTCTTAACCTGTAAGATGTTACACCTGTGGACAGATTAGATATATTTATTTAGTGTTTTTTGTTTTGTATTTTAGGGTTGGGGGGTGAAAATGAAATATTTTTCATTGTATTGTTGTTCTGCAGTTCCTCTGGAGATGTCTGTGTTTATAAGGGAACATCTCAATTACTGGTACAGCCTTAAGGCCTACTACCTGGCTAAGACCATGGCTGACATACCATTTCAGGTAAGTGTAAAAGTGATGTGACTGACAATGAAAAAACCCAAAAATATCCATGGTATTTTAAAATAACAAACTCAAACCAGACCTTCCCTTTCACAGGTGATTTGTCCAATTATATACTGTAGTATAGTGTACTGGATGACTGAACAGCCTGCAGAGGCAGGTCGCTACCTATTATTTATGGCCTTGTGTACATCAACAGCCCTGGTAGCCCAGTCCTTAGGTCTGCTCATAGGTGCTGCATCCACCTCTTTGCAGGTACACACACCAGCGCTGATTGCACATAAATACATAATATTTAGTAGAAGCCTTTTCATTTAAAGTTTGTCTTTGTTCCTCAGGTCGCAACGTTTGTGGGACCAGTCACAGCCATACCTGTGCTTCTTTTCTCTGGGTTCTTTGTCAACTTTGACACCATCCCCAAATACCTACAGTGGAGCTCTTATGTCTCCTACGTCAGGTAGTGTGATAGCCACCAAATGGACATCTTTACACCATGCTGTGCTGTATGCTAACCATATGCTATAACGTTATGACCAGTGACTTGTAAACTGGTATAAGTTTTCATTATTTCATTACAATGGGACCTGAATGGGTTGAGTTGTGAACATTAGACCTCGGGAGAGAAATAAGGATGGTCATATGACTGGGTCAGAGCATCTGCAGATCAGTGCAAGATGATTACGACCTACCAAATGGTCTGAAGAACAACTGGATCTCAACCAATCAAATATCTATGTGAACAGAATATCATTACCACCTGTCTAATATTGTGTCTGACCCAATTTGAAAAATAAAAACCCACCTCTGACCGAGGCTGAGACTCCACCAGACCTCTGAATGTGTTCTGTGGTATTTGGACCAAGGTGTTATAGCAGCAGATCTCTGCGGTCCTGGAAGTAGAGAGGTGGGATCTCCATGGATCACTTTTGTTTGTCCACCAGCTCCACAGATGACCAATTGTCCTCAGACTGGGATATCGTCAATTAGTCTATTTTTGGTCAGTATTGACCACTGCAGACCAGGGACACATGACAAAACCTGCAGTTGTGGAGATGCTCTGACCCAGTCATCATCATCACAACGTGAACCCTGGTCAAAGTCACCTATCTTTATGTTGCTGTGTCTACTAGACAGGTCAGGGACTACATGTTCACTTGCCGCCTAATATAATCAACTCAACAAAGGTGCCATTGTAATGAAATAATCAACATTATTACCTCTTCCCTTTCAGTGGTCAGAACGTTATGGCTAATCAATACTGACCTTAAAATGTGTAAAGCCATGTCTGTAAAATCGCAGCTTTATATTCTTGATTGTGATTAAACACACCACATAGAATGCATTTAGTCTTTGAGTTCAAATCTCCTAATTTTGCATCTCTGCGGCACAATGAAACACTTGATATTTCTGGTTAATTGTATAATGATATGTATATTCAATTAATTTGCTCATCTAATTTTTTAATGATAACAATGTTAAAACATTACACTTATCCAAATGCCTGCACACATCATCAAAGAAAGTTGCTATACTTTACTCTAAGTGAATAAAAGGAAGGGAAACCTTTCATAGTGCAACAGGCACAGATATTATTTAGTGGTTTTTTTTTAATTGAATTAAGCATGTTAATACTTAATAACGTTGAATAGTTTTTCAGCGTTACATGTTTACCTGTGATCAAAGTGTGTCATAAATGTCTGCTTTCCTTCTGTCTCCGGCTCAGGTATGGATTTGAGGGAGTGATTCTTTCAATCTATGGGATGAACCGGTCAGAACTGGAGTGTCCGGGCCTTTCCTGTAAGTTTCAGAAACCGGAGGAGGTCCTGCAGCTGCTGGACGTGGAGAATGCAAAGCTCTACGTGGACTTCATGGTGCTGGGGGTTTTCTTTTTGGTTCTCAGGCTTGCAACGTACCTGGTCCTGCGCTACAAAGTGAAGTCAGAGCGTTAAAATGTCCATAGGGAACAGTGACGGACTCGGGAAGCTCATGCATATGTTGGAAGAATGAGATAGTAAGCGAACATATAGTCTTTCTCTCTGTCTCTGTTTCATATTCATGTACAAAAGACATGCACATCAAATCATCTGAAAGCTGTGCTGCACCATTACTCAAACTGTACAGTATATTATCTTCCAAGAGTTTCAACAAAAAGGGAAAATGTAGATTATGACGTGTCAGCTGCTGAATACAGCCCTCCGGGTTTAGGTTTTTTGTTTTTTTTCATCATTACTGTCTAAAAATATTCCATATCTGCACAACATGTGAACGAAATGCCGTAAACAATAATATAAAGCATGTTTCTGGAAAATGAGAAACGTAAATGTGAAATCATTCGGAAGGATTCTTGGACAGTGTAACATGGCATAGGAGTAACAACTCTGAGGTAATGCTGAGCCATAGTCCTTAACATTTTAGTTCAGAAGTGTCCTGTCACATGTCCAAAAAATGAACATATCCACACAGACACACACACATTTTCCACATCAGAAGTCCATTAATTGATAAGCGGACTACAATCCTCAAGATGCCCCCAAGATTTCATGCTGGATCCATTCATTTTGCTATCAGGAGAAGTGGAATCTTTCTGTGCCAGAAAGCTGGCAGCTTCTGGTTCTCCTGGAGGATGGTCTTATCAGATGTCCTTAACAAGATGCAAAACACGGCGGAATATAACCGTTACCAACCTACAGCCAGCGGAGGGCTTTCCTGTCTTGTCATCTCCATTGAGGATCGCTCTCACAGTTTCTCTGTCCTACCTTTGACAGTGGTAGAACAATCAGACATATCTGAAGTGTGGACATTTTGAGTGGCGTGTCTCATGATGAGCCAGATATGGATCCACTCCGCTGCAGTACCCGGCCTGTAACTACTGACTTCAGCGAAATAGAATCATAAGAAGGAAACTAATGTGATAAAAAGCAAGACTGCCCATTTCCACCCTGGAGGCAACGTTTGCGGAACTGGTTCCAGTGAGCTTCAGGTGACGTGCAATAGCCTGTGTTATGTTCAAGAAAAAAAACTCAAAGTTGTAATTGGTGTCAGTCTTCTTGGACACGATTCTTTGAACTGCTTGTTTGCACTCATTGTATGACTCTTTAGCTGCTTCCTTCCCTCGGCTTCAAAAGAGAAAACGTCCTTTTCTCTCTCTTTCTCTGCTTTGCTGATGTCTGACAGATGTGTGTGTCGTCCAAAACAATGCTAGATACTTGAAATGCTGGCCAGGCAGTTTTTTGTGCCTCTGAACTAGAATGATATGAGTTTCCTCTGCTTCAGCGCTCATCGTTTGCACATACACCTTATGTCAACATACATGCTGCTTCACACAAACACACGTATACACACACACACACACACACACACACACACACATGTTCACCCTTGGCAATGTTTAGAGGAGCCTCTCCTGTCACAAGGCAATGCAAATATTTTCCAATAGACTTGCTATGAAATATTTCTTACTTAAACTATGCTACTTAGTAATCCTTATTATAATGCATAAAATGTGAGTATATAATCAATGATTGTACAGTTAATATGTTATGCTGTAAACAAATGTACATTTGCACTTTTAAATGTATGCTTATTGTTTTTTATTTATTTGTATTTAAGTTTATTTTTCTATATCTATGTGACGAGTGCTGCTTGAAAGTATAATGGGAAAAACAGCAACTGAATGTTGCATGTTCACTTTAGGAATGGAATTTATGAAATATTAAATTTCAGGCTATAGCATAATGGTTTTATTTCCTCATACAAATGTATTCTGTCATGTTTGAGGAAATGCAAATCCTCTGCTTTAAAAAAATCGAATAGAGTGAGTTAGTGATGAAGATTAAAAAGAACAGGATGGTGAAGGTAATATAGAAGTTTGTGATGTGAGATAAAATTAAAAAAGCAAGGATTAATGAACCACAGTAGTCAACCAAATGTATTGTTATGTAGCCCGTGGTCAGTTTGCCTGTTGCTCTACAAACCAAGTGGAAAAGAAAGCTGATCATCGATCTGACTAAGTCATTACTAGCAATAGTCAACATTGTGATTTGTTCATGTTACTACACGTGCCACTGCTACGGCATCAGTCGGTCTGCCTTTTTATATTACAAACCTCATTTGACTCTTTGCTCATTCCACTTCCATTGTGTGCAATAACCATCCTAATGTGTTTGAATTCTGTGAGAACACTTTCACGAAGGGACAAGGGAAAATATCTTTGTTATCTGTTCATTTTAACTGGGTCTCTAGGTAAAAAAAACAGGCTGAAACAGTTTGTAGTTTGATCCCTTTAAGGATTCAAGTGAAATGACAAAAGCAGGAAGCTAACAGTCATAAATAGATGGATTATGGATACGCTAAAGCCACAAAAGAAGGGATGGGTCTTTTAACACCAGATGCTGTCAAGCTTATTGTTTGGAAGTTATGAATGATGAAGTGCAGATTGAGAATGATATTGCAGAAAGTCAGGTTTCCTGCCAACATTGAAGATATATATGTTTATATATCAAAAGTTATTGCGTTGCGTATTGCGTTGCGTATTCAAGAAAAATGCAGCAAAGAGCTCCAAACTACAAACAAAACAAAATACCACACTAAGCAGTCTGAGAACATCCCAAACTTCGCAGGGTCCTTTGGTACCAAAGAACAAAACAAAGCATTAATTCTCTGGCGTCATTTATGAAATGACAGAGGGCACATCTCTCAGTGAGATTACATTGTCCAGTGGACGTGACCAAAGACGTTCACAGATCACTTTTTTCCCCGACGCTGCCTCTTCAGCAACAAGGACCATTTGAAAAGTCTCTACATTCAACATTTGACTGAAGACTGCCTATACTTTCCCCTTAACATTAATTCTGTGTCATTCTAAAATTGTCATTATTATTTGTTTTTCACTCTTCCTCTCTGGACAGGGCAGGGTTCTATCATCTTCTATCAGGCGTCATGTGAAGTGGTGATACAGAACAAAGTGATTTTGATTTAATATAATCAAAGCATAGGTTATATTAATAATTAAAAAAAAACATTTTGGTTTTCATTTTACCAAACCACTGTTATTTTACCATCTCGGCTGTTTCTTATACACCATTAATGATGTAATTTTTTTATTTACATAAGTTATCCCTACTGAGAGCTACGACTATCTGACAGATGGAAAAATAATTATGGGACGGAGAGCTGTTTCACACAGATTGTCTTTTTTCTGGTCCGTTGTCATTTGTTTGTCATTTACAATTTCTTATATGGTTTCTCAATTGAAAAAATGCAAGTTCTGTGTACTGAACGCTGTTCCAACGATTATAATAAAAATAATTTATAACCTTTGCCCCTGCTCAGAATGAATATAATATATATATAATTATGAACACGCTTCCATAGAGATTACTGAATTGTTAGAAAGCTATCTGGTTACCAAGAACCAGAATAATGACTTCCATAGTTTTCTTCACATTTTTCAGCTGAAGTGCACCATTGTCCTGATGATTACAACAATGGTAAATGAGAGGAGACATAATGCACCATGATAGCAGTGTTTTAAGTGGTTCCACAAATGTCTTTAATGGCCTCATTCAGCTCAGCCAAACAGTTTTGACATAAATTAGTCATAAGTCAGGAGACAAAATGTCTCAATAAAAAGTGATTTATGCTGATAATTATGCACTGAAACTGTTGGTGAGTTGGAGGGCAAAAGAACAGGATGTGTAGACTTTAACATAAAGTTCAGGACATGGTAATCAATGACAAATCCTTGATGTTGAAATTAAAGAAGGTATAAAATTGATAATAGTGAATAAGAACTGGACAAAGAAGAAAAACATTCTGTTTAAATTTAATTTAACTACACATATTTCTATAAATGTTTTCAGAAATCTTAACATGACAAGCAAAGTAGTCAACGCACACCTTTTAACTTCATTTTGTTAACACTTGTTGTAGAATGTCTTTTAAGCCTGTCTCTCAGTTGAAGCTTTATTAAACTGTGGATAAGAGGGGCCTCTGCTGGTAAAAACACTATTTTATCACAAACATGGATAACGCAGTAATGGACATAAATGAGTAGAATGATAGATGATCTGGACTATTTCTTTACTGTAGCTGTATGTAGGATTTGTCATGACTTAGCTCCTCTCCCGATGAGACCTTAAACCTGTGGTGAGTGGAGGTTGTAAAATATAAATACTAGATAAGTACTATCCTTGGACCGTCACCCATTTCACCAAGAACTGATCGCTGATGGAATCACTTATAGATGATTGTGACACACAGCCAACTGTTCACTTCAAATTCATTTAAACTCATGTCTCCAAAGACTCTCCAGTCTGCAGCCTGAAGCAGACGCTTTTTACAGATGATGTATTGTTATCTTTGATTTGATTCAGATTTTAAAGAATTTTCTTTGTCCTGTGCTGGAAGTCACGGTGTATGTATTTTACACCTTTTATGGAGTCTCTTCAGTTCTCACATGTGACTATGCACATGTGAGATGACATCAATTTCAACATAGTATACAGCTATTGTATAATAGCCATAGCTAACTAAAATATATTGTACAAGATCAACTCCAACTGGATTGACATTTGACACCATCCATAAGTTTTCCTCTCTCCCTATGTGTCTTGAAACAAATACTCGTCTCTTCTCACTACTAAAACACGCACCGTTTGGATGTGGTATAATATTGGGGTTTTATCAGCTGGTCCTGACTACTCCTTTCAGACCAACCATTTCACTAGGCAGAAATTATCATTATTTCCACTAGAAGTAAATGGTCCCCTTTACCTTTTGTCTTTCTGTATGCAACCATTCTCTGTGAAAGCAATGTCTGGTTGGCGTAAGAAATATAATGGAGAAAAACACTGCCATGGTCATTGGAATTTGGATCAAAATATTGTTTTCATTTGTTGAGCAATAAAAAGGAATCCTATACCTAGTTAATACTAATGAGAATGCAAATGAAGGCGTTCAGGATACACAGACCTGGAATGAAGATAAAAACACATAGCAATTTAAGAATCCAGACCTTAAGGGTCACAACATCCCCAAATATACCAGTTAAAATGTTTATGGAATTCAACAGTGAATTTCAGGACAGTTACGTCAACCTGAATCGTATTATTCTGACTGATTTTGATTACAACATTTTAATTACAACGTTTCCTGTTTTATTCTTGGTTATGGCTACGACGTCCGTTCCGCCCCCCGCAGTAGGGGGTTGATCTTGCTGTGCATTTACTCTTTGGCAGAGACCGGCATTTTCCCACAACACCCTGCTCCTGCTTTTTACACTATGACGAAAATGGCGGACAACTCAGCATCGGTAGGTTTCCGAAAGATGCTAATTTATTTTAGTGACATTAGCAAACGAATTCACCGAAATCGGCGTGTTGTTTTCGACAGGTTGAAATCGTTGAGGGCTGTCGCCTCCCTGTTCTTCGCAAAAATCAAGAAAATGAAGACGAATGGCGTAAGTATTGTCCGGGTTTGTCGGAGCTAGCTAAGCTGCTCGGCTAACGCTAGAGAGCGAACCTCAGCTGTTGTGAATAGGCAGCACGGCCTCCCGTGAAACCACTGTAAACACCGACAGCACATGCAGCTGTGCGTTTAGCGGCACAGTGTCACCGGGGTGGATTTACCTGCTGTATTACATCGCCACCGCCTTCAATGTGGAGCTAACAAACCAAACTTCTAAGAACTTATAAAATCTATTTGAAAACATTAGATGACAACAGCCTTTTTTGAAAATAAAGAAGCCGGTGCAATTTGTTTCAGCAAATGATCACAGGGATGAAAGTAAACCCGGTGTGTATACAGTACGTGAAGTTTTGTCGGCTGCAATATTCAGAAGCGTACTTGATAAATCGCGGGGTTTTTTAATTCCGCATACAAATCGTTACAAGGTAGTTTATTCTAATGCTGTCATTAAATGACAAATGACAAGTAATGACACTGTCATTCAATCCGTGAGGTGTCCAGTTATACAAGTAAAATAAAAGCGAACATTTTTAAATGCACAGAGATCACGTACTTCCAAATACTGGTTGAAATCATTTTCTAATTAATGTTTATCTAAAGGTCGGAAATCATCTCCATCAATGAACGAAAGAAATGTCGCTGTTTATATGTTTGGTCCCGTAAACTTCATTAGCTTGTCAGTGAAGTTTACAGTTGTAGCTGTTCAACATAAAGATCAATCTGTAACGTTTTAGAGTCCATGTGGTGAAATTCCCACCATAAATGTATTTATTCGTGCAAGAATTTTCAGTGTGGTTTAAGACTTAACCAGATTTCCGTGGTTTCTTTGCAGCGTTGGCTGAAATTTTAAGTGTGAAGGAAGTTTCCTCAAGAAAGCTTTACTATGTTCACTATATTGACTGTGAGTATGAGCTTTGTTACTGTTTTTCTTGCGTATTAAATGTCAGACCAAGTACAAGCTGGATTACATTACACAGCTCTGTAGAATCACAAAATTGTGTTCTTGTTTGTGTATAATTGCTTGTGTTAAAAGTCAATAAGCGTCTGGATGAGTGGGTCACATCGGACCGGCTGGACATGAAGAAGCTTCAGTTCCCTAAGAAAGAAGCTAAAACACCAACAAAAAATGGTCTTCCAGGCTCCCGCCCCAGCTCTCCAGAGAGAGAAGTGGTAAGTCTTTACTACAGCACCAGGACATTAATTTAAGCGATTAGTAGTTGCAGCATTATTCAGATATGATACAGATAATACATTATCAGCATTGGGCTATTTTTACCCCACTCTGTAACACCTATTATTTCTTTACAATATGACTTTCCATGCTTTGAAAATCTTCTAAAAGAACACAAGAAAATCATTTAATTTATTTTAAACTTAACTAGAGGTATAGGATTGCTTGTGTCTAAATTTAGCAGTCTACTTTTACTCACACATGATGTTAATGGTACTGTCTGTCATCGCTATCAATCTCTTTCCTACTTGTAATGAATCAGGAAATATTTAAGTAGTGTAATATTGTATACATTGTTGTATATCTGTGCTTTTAAGGAAAAACAAGTCTGACATGTGTCTCGGTATCTACAAAACAAAGAACTTGTAAGAATGTAGATATATTAAGATAAAAAAAAAGTATACATTGGAATGCAGCTGATTAAAAAAATAATTATAATAATGTAGAATGTACTGCTAACATTTTGCTAAGAATGATTTGTCAAAACTAACCAGTCAGGATGATGATTGCTAATTGTATTTCAAACCCTCCAATATTATGTTTTTCTGTTCATCCTTTCTCATTTAATTACAATTCCTAAGAACTGCCAAATTGTTCCTCCTTTAAGTCGGTTGTATGTCACGTGAACACCTGAGTGCCTTTAAGGGTTAACATGAATGTGAGTTAATCCCCTCTTCCCTCTCTTCCTTTCTGTTCGATTCAGAAGAAGAGTCTAGATCTCAACGTACAACCCACAGCCACAGCCACAACCACAGCCACAGCTCCTTCCAGAGGCAAAACCCTCCCCACACCGGTACAACTTGAATTCACCCCTTCTAGGAAGCCATGACTGATACCTTGTTTACAGCTGGTGTTAACATGTGTCATGTGTGACCATGTTTCATTCAGGTCCCACTGAACTGCACAAAGAAATTACATTGAAAAAAGAAAAACAGATTGGATTTTATGTCAGCTTGTTGTTTGTCAGGTCAGTTGTAGCATTGTTTGTCCCAAGATCCTAATTTCAGCTGAAAACATTGAACGAGAAAAAATGCGACAGAGAACATTTGGGAAATTAACGTTAATGGTGATTTTTATTTTATTTGTTTTTTTGTTTTTTTTACATTTTAGCAATGCGAGAACGATGCGTTCTCCTACACACATCTGAGCAGCAATAAACAGTTCATCGGGAAAGTAATTGAAAAGATGTTAATAAATTTCACACTCTCACAATTTGCCAATTGTCTCTTGTATACAGGAGTCAGTGATGGATGTTGAAATTTGGGACTGTTGGTCAATCAGATATGAAATCTGAAAACATAACTTCAGGCTTTAGAATGTGGTGAGGAACTTTTCTTAAACCTGCTACTGAACATCAAGACAGCCCTAGAGACAAATACAGCCCTAATTTAAAAGATGCAGTTCCGCTTGGCCTACGCATGTGCCATGTTAATACCAGGCTTAAATGGGGTTTGATTAAGATTGGACTAATCTAAAATGAAGAGATTCGTTGAATGAGAGATCCATGAATTGGGTAACATCTACTCATTTTCAGTGTGCTGTGGCTATTAATCAGACACAGACTTACCTAATAACGGTGGGCAGTCAGTGAATGCCCCTTGATGCTGAAGTGGCGTGCCTTCACAAACTCCAAGAATACACACCTTTTTGTCCTGTTTTTACACATGCCTCTGGTCTAAAATTCTCATGGATTTATTTCAAGTTTTTTTTCCTCTGGTGATTATGAATCCAGTCATTTAACAAGATTTGTTTTCTGCAGAAGAGGAAGGTAGAGCCTGTCCCGTTGGCACCTCAGGTTTCCCCCGTCACCCCTGTGCCCTCCTTGCCGAGTTCAGCCGAGGCGTCTCAGGCAGCTGTTTTTCCTGCAGCAAGGGAGACCAGCACCTTCAAGTCCCGTGAAGACCATGAGCAGCTCACGTCACTCACAACGGTACAGTGGATCCTCCGAAGTTTTTATGTTTCACAGTCTTAAATCCTTTATAACATGTCAACTATGTTTTTTTGTAATTGACAGCAAAACGGTACAGCACGACGTCTCATTCCATCTCAGCCCGGGAGGAAGAGGAAAGCAAATTGTGGCGGCACCGATGAGGTATGGGGCTTATGTGGTCTTTACAGTCAGCTTATTGGCTCATTTTAAGTCTGTGTGTATGTATAAGTCCAAGTTTGGTTGAGCAAATGTTTTGCTGTTATTAGAATTGCAAAGTTGTAATATTTGTAATGGTAGAAAAATCACCTCTAATAATACTAGCTGTATTGTTTGAATTTTAGATGTTTCCGATGTCTGGACTATATTCCTTTTTAGTATTTTTGTGAAATCCAATGTTTTTTGTATTTATTCTGCTTAAGATGCTGTATTACCTAGATCAATTCATTAAACCATCCAAAGTATCAAAGGTGTCGGTTCATTTGTATCTAATTTGCCAAGATGTATTTTCACTTCTATACCCAGAAGAATGTGTTTCTTGATCTTTGTATTTCATCTTGACATTTATTGACATGATGATCAATTGTTGTGCATGACGTGTTTGATAGCATACTAATGCTTTGACAGGGAAAAATACTAATCTATACTAGGACACAGATTCTAAGACATAGTACAAAATTAAAAGACATCAAATTGATCTTGTAAAGAGACAATGAAAAACTCTTTTAAAGAACTCTGTGCTAAACACTGGTGTCTACACTGGTCATGTTAATTCACAGTTAATAGAAATAAAATGATCAGTTTTTCTGTATTTACTGCTTCAAGCTCCCTATACATAAGCAACAATGTTAATGTTACAAACAACATTGCCGTTGCTGACTTTCCACTTAATTACTTTTTCTGAGCCTTGTTTTTCTAGGATATAGCTCAGGCCCTGCATATCATCACTCGTTTTGCCTCAATTTTGTCTTGGTGGCTGTCTTCTGTTGAACCCACACTTAAGTGTCTTAAAAATACATAATTTAAAATGAAGCTCACTGTTT
Organism: Gymnapogon annona; assembly: GCA_029814585.1. Lineage (NCBI taxonomy): Eukaryota > Metazoa > Chordata > Actinopteri > Kurtiformes > Apogonidae > Gymnapogon > Gymnapogon annona. The sequence continues at coordinate 13,927,478 of JAPTHA010000007.1, forward strand.
GTCTTGAACTAAATTGCCAACACAAGCATTTATTTTAAATGAAGACAAATCCTATTCCCTTTGTTAGTTTCCAAAACCTGTGTTTGTGTGTCTTTTTCTGCTAGATGATAAAGGTTTTGCAGTATAACAACCCTCAAAGTGCCCCTGTCTATCTACCACCACCAGAGGTCTGTTTAATTTCCTATTATTGCCTGTTGATTGTGTGTTGCTGTCAAGGTTCAGCTTTGCTATAGTGGGTCCAATACCACTGAGCTGCTGTTTACCTCAGACCCAAGTTTAGATGATTTATTAACATGTATAACCGCTGTGATTATATGTATATGTGAACAATCTAGAGTCTATATGTGAAAATCATCACTCTTTTACTCCATTTGATCAATTCATAACTACTTCACAACAAGTGTGCATGAAAATGGTAAACTTATCATCGAATTATTTTTAAACAGGATTCCCAGGACAGTTCTGATGGCATCCCATCTGCACCCCGCATGACGGGCAGTCTGGTGTCTGACCGTAGCCATGACGACATCGTCACCCGGATGAAAAATATAGAGTGTATAGAGCTGGGACGTCACAGATTGAAGCCGTGGTACTTTTCACCGTACCCGCAGGAACTCACCGCGTTGCCCATTCTCTACCTCTGTGAATTCTGCCTCAAGTACCTCAAAAGCCTCAAGTGTCTGCAGAGACATTTGGTAAGGAACATCATCAGTCTGTTGCTGCCTTAAGCCCCCAATTGCCTCCTCCATACATTGTTGTGTGTTACGCTCATCTTCTCATCTTTCATCCCTGACAGACAAAATGTAATCTAAGACATCCTCCAGGCAACGAGATCTACCGCAAAGGAACCATCTCATTCTTTGAGATTGACGGCAGGAAAAACAAAGTTAGTGATTGGACTTGTATTTTATTGTGATGGGTTACAATTTGTTATGTGCCTTTCTCCTTCTTATCCCGGTCTTCCCATAGGTTCTTTAAAAAGTCTAGAGCCCAATAAGCTTTTTAAAAAAATGGTCTTACAGTTTTTTACATATTGAATTGGTAAAGTTAAGAATTCTCCATATATTTTGATTACATTGTAATGACAGAAAAATGAAACCAACATGGAACTAATTAAGACTAAGGAAATTGAGTCGCCTAGTCAGAACTATTCTACTGTAATGAATACTTTACTTTCATCCACTTTGAGTGAGTGTAAGGTCAAGAAGATCAACCCATAGAACCAAAAAAAAATGCTTTGATAAAGGTCTTAAAATTATCCATTTGAAAACTTGTTGAGCTTTATTTGTTTGTTTATTTTGTTTCAGACGTGTTTTGTTTGTATGCTTTTTTTCACCTTTATTAAAACATTATTATGTTTTTTCCAGACATATTCCCAGAACCTTTGTTTAATTGCAAAGTGTTTCCTGGACCACAAGACCTTATACTACGACACAGATCCTTTCCTCTTCTATGTAATGACAGAATACGACCCCAAAGGCTTCCATATAGTGGGATACTTTTCAAAGGTATGACATATTCATAATGTTGGGAGCTATATATAGGCACAATAAAGTAGTGTTCCAGAAACATAACTGAGCCTCCATTATCTGCATCCAGGAGAAAGAGTCGACTGAAGATTATAATGTGGCCTGCATCCTGACCTTACCCCCGTACCAGCGGAGAGGCTATGGAAAACTGCTCATTGAGTTCAGTAAGTGACTCAACTTTATTCTAATAAATGTACGCAGCTCATGCTCATTCTATCTAAAGGCAATAAATGTACAGTATACGTACTTTTCAGATGCCAATAAGATATTATCGAAATGCGATGGATGCTCTAAAACATGGTTCATAACCGATACTGTGTTTGAATGTTTTTGTCTCAATAAACTCTTGGCAGCTAAACGTGGATGCGAGCCTGGAATTTTATCAGGTGTCCTTGATGTCACAACAGTAACATTAGGCTGAACTTTAGGCTACATCCTTGTAAGGTTTTGTGAAGCTCTGTTGGAAATGAATCTTGTAGTTCCAAGATTGGTTAATCCTTTGCCAAAATTGTTAATCTAGGCCAAGGTTACATAACCAGAGTTCTAACAACACAGTGCTCTGACTCCTTGAGGTGTAATGAAATGTCCAATGAAACAGTAATGTTGTGTGGAACAAGGAAGCTGTAATCTGCTCGAAGTTTCTAACGCTCTTTGCTTCAGTATGTCTGCTAGCAATACCCATCCATAGTGTCAAGTTCCCCTTTCACACTAACAACAGACTGACGTATTCTTGTGCATTATACACATCGTTTATCTCAAATGCAGCCACGGACATTTGTAAGTGGCTTTTGGCTTGTTTTTTGTCTGTGTGAAGGCTTTTGTGACCCAATGTAATAACAAATGACACAGTTTACAGACGGCAAGGTCAGTGGTTTTGATACTGTGGATTTTCTACATCACACATTGGAAAAATTTTAATGACTGAAATAAACAAAAACAATGATTTTCTGCAATAGAAATTACCTACAAGTTCCACACCTTGAGTCTAAGTCAAGTCTTTTGACTCACCCTCAAAAGACTTGACTTGGACTCAAGGTGTGGAACTTGTAGTGTATGATTTGGACTAAAGCATCCAAATCATACACTTGAGTTTTTTTGATATACCTTTAAGTGGTTTTCAAAGATGTATTAATAGTAGCTTTCTTCTCTGTCAGTGAAGGCAAATTGAAGAGTTGTCCTCTGTAGAAAGGGTGCAGTCCATGTATTATTTTTTCCAAATCTGTTTTCAGTTGCCCCGTTTGTGATAACCGTTGTCTGTTTTTTCAGGTTATGAGCTCTCCAAGGTCGAAGGAAAGACGGGCACTCCTGAAAAGCCACTTTCTGACCTTGGTCTTCTGTCCTACCGCTCCTACTGGTCCCAAACCATCTTGGAAATTCTCATGGGCCTTAAACCTGACAATGGAGAACGGCCTCAGATTACCATTAAGTATGTCACCTGTTTTTAGTGCTTGTAATAACACATAACCACAACAATAACTCATTGCCAACGACACACCAACAGCTCTCCTTTTCATCCGACATTGTTTTTGCAGTGAGATCAGTGAGATCACTAGTGTAAAGAAAGAGGATGTTATTTCAACGCTGCAGTACCTCAACCTGATCAACTATTACAAGGTGAGAGAAACACCATCCTTATCAACATCCTTCAGTCTGTACAATGCACCAATTCATCCCCTCTCCTTCAACCCTTGACTTTTATGTGGAAAAAGTCCTGTTTTAATCCTTAAAAGAATCGCCACCACCGTTTAAAGCTTGACTTTGTTTTATTTGTTCGGTCCAGGGTCAGTACATTCTGACACTGTCAGAGGACATTGTGGACGGCCACGAAAGAGCGATGCACAAGAGACACCTGCGTATAGATCCAAAATGCCTTCACTTCACACCTAAAGACTGGAGCAAGAGGGGTAAATGGTAGACCCCGCCCCCGTTCAGTCACTCCACCTCAGCCCTCAACGAGCCCAACGACTGGCAGTGGATCAGATAAACGTCTCATTAAGCTGTTCCATCACCAAGATGACTCCTCAAATGTAAAACAAGACTTTTATTGTGAATATTAATCATATGCGGTCAATTTTCAGAACTCTGAAACCTAAGGAGTGAAGTAGATATTGGTTAGTAAATGCCACACAGTAAAACATCACATCTATGTAAAAGATCTCAGTGCGACGCAGCCACCAAGTAAGTGTTGGCTGCGTCAAAACCCAGAACGGAAAATGGACAAAAATGACACTGCTATTGGCAGTGCTTGTCTGTGCATCCTTTGTAGCTGCCACATCCAGAGTTTCAGTTAAATCCAAATCATTGTGGATCTAGAAACTGTATCAAGCAGATGGAACTGATCTGAGCAGATGGAAGAGAATTGTATTGCCAAAGCATAGCACTCCAGAATTTAGTTGCTATTGTTTGTGGAAATGTACATGTTAGTAAAAGAAGTGGCACACTAAGGTAGAGATCACACTACTTAACAGTGGGAGTCAAAGCCGCAGTCCGTCGTGTGTGTGACCTGTGGTGAAGATGGGATGTATAATGCTGTGTGTAATCGGATGGAGTCGTATTTTGAGATTAGTCGTGACGAGTCGCATTTTTATCTAGAGATAAAGTTGATACACAATCAGATGTTCACGTACACAACAGTAGGAATCTTAAGTTTGTTCTTCTGGAGTGCCTGAGCTCTTGCTCTAGTGTGTGTACGAACAGGAAGTGCAGAAACAACATGTGAGGAATGACCTGATTGTTGTCACTGTCACCTCAAAATGATAAAGTAATAATCCGACAAAAACACAAAACCCCTTGGATGTATGTGGACTTTCATTTGCTTAACATGTTTATTTCCCATTAGTGTTTTTTCCATGTTGGACTTATTTATACGTTGTAATCATGCTGATGGATAATACTACATATCGTTTTAATCCCGTCATGAGCATATGTACACAATGTACAATGAGACAAATCAATCTCTTAAGTATCTTTATGTTTCCTGTAACTGTACATACTGAACCTGATTGTAAAAAAAAAAGTATGCTTAGAAGAAATAAGCCATGTTGAACTGTTAGAGGAATGTAAATTATGTGTACAGTTGTCTTTAAATTTTTTTTACTCAGTGTAAACTAACAGGCCGCACAATACTGCTAGGAAAAGACAGAAGGTGATATCTTGGTTTTGACATTGTGTTTTATGTTTACATGTCTCAAAGGATGTTGGATTTAGTATATCTTTAAGTCAAACAGTGGAGAGTATGATTTGAACATTTGATATGAGAATCTTGTTGAATTGATAAAAAAAATCATACAAACTTCAGTGTGCCTTTGATGTGTTTTAGTTTGCATATCTTCACTCAGGCATTAAGGGGTGATATCTGGAAATATTACATTTAATATAGTTTTAAGGACTCAATGAGAGATTATTTACACTTGATCCTTAAAAAAAACCACTGGTTTCTGAGGTATAGAGAACAAAAGTAGGGAAACTTTACTAGGTTTTAGTTACCAATAATGAAAAGTTCCAAAATGCTGGTCAGCTGGAGCTTTCCACGACAGTACATGTACTTCACATGTTCTGTCTTGTTGAAGATTTATACATGTATGTTGTCAATGCATAGAAAATATATGTGTGATAACTATTACATACATTGAAAACAGCTAAAGAGCACTTGTCATTTGTTTTCCAATTCAATGTATTTAAGGTATGTCATTTCTGAGGCAGATGATTCTATAAATGATTGCAGATTGGTGATATTAAAATGTATACATAGTGCAGGGCTGGTGGTGTGCATGTTTATCGGGTGTCAAACTGATTTTCTTTCAGGGGCCACATTCAGACCCGTTTGATCTCAAAGGGGCTGGACCAGTAAAAAACAATCAACCTGGAAAAGTGTGTTTCTTAAGGAAAAATAAGCACAGTAGTAATAATATAGTGTATTTATATAAAGCAGCTGGATAGCTCAGTTGGTAAGGCACCGGGCTGGTGCAGTGGTGTTTGATTCCCGGGATGAGCATCCAGTGTGGGCCCTTGGGCAAGACAAGACCCTTCAAACTGCTGCCTACAACTGTAGCCGGCTTAATGTCTTATTGTGCCAGTCCCAAGCCAGGATAAATACATAGGTTGTGTCAGGAAGGGCATCCAATGTGAAACTAATGCCAAAGCAAATATGCAAATTGGATTTGCTGTGGTGGCCCCAGAAGGGAAAAAGCTAAAACAACTCATCATCAACTTATTTATATACATGTGATTGAGAGACTGGAGTCACAAGAACAGAGAACATTGTTCAAATTCCTCTTCATTTTCTTTATACATAAATTTGTTCGGGTTACTCACATGAAAAAAAAATCACATTAAACAAAGGCAGTTTAGATTAGATACCTTTATTAGTTCCCTACGGGGAAATTTCAGTCATAATGTATTAGATATACCTTTATTAATCCCACTCAGGGAGATGTGTTGTTATATTGGTCAGTGACTTGTGGACCTTGAACTAAATCCAGTTGAATATCATCGACCGTTAATATTTTCAATCACAAGTCATTGTGTTTGACACCCCTTTTACAGACGCTTCTCTCTTCCATCACACCTGGTTCCATTAATGATCAGCTCATCACCAAGCTGTGCAGAAGCCGGATAACGATGTAATGGCATCCAGGTGTGATGGAAGAGGGAAGAGTCTAAAACAGTGCAGGACACCGGCCCCTGAGGACCAGGGTTGAACACTCCTCTACCAGGTCTTTGTCAGTGTTGGATTTGAGTTTGTCAGATCTCAGTTGTTCCAGAAATGTACGTTTAAATTTTTTCCATCTTATTTCAATCAACATTTGCATCGCGTCCACATTATTGATGTGACGAGTGCCTCTGAACCTAATAATTAAAGTGGAACTGTTGACCAAATGTATTTAGCTCACTTTAATTATCCCATTTATACTAAACGCCTTCCACTATGTTGAGCTTCAGAAATGTGACGAAGCTGTCATAAAGGATCATTTGTATCAAATGCTGGTCAAAGTCTGAACACAAAAACATAAAAATTCCAAGTTATAGGTTTCCAAAATAGCTCTTATTGTACATAACCAGTTAATAAATGAGTGTCCCCATAAAGAAACGAGGACACTCATGTGGTGTGGCCCTCCCCTCATTCACACACACCACACACACAAACATGCCTCTTTGCACTGCCGTGTATACATTTTTTAGAAACGTACTACTTTTTATTTTATTTTCTAAAAGTTGCACAATGGTTTTGTTTTTTTGTTTATATTTTTTAGTTTTTATTTTTCATTAGACAATTTACATTACAGGGGCGTTCATGGCTCTGGTGCTAGAGCAGGTCATCTGGTAACTGAAGGGTTGGGGGTTTGATTCCCACTCTCTTCTGATCATGTGCCGTTTGTGCCCTTGGGCAAGACACTTCACCCACCTTGCCATGTCCACAGTGCACTGTATGAATGTGTGTGTGAATGATGACCCTGCGATGAACTGGTGACATATCCAGATGTCCAGAGTACACCCCCCAGATTTATGTACTGCATCTATTGAATATGCTGACCAAAAGTATCAGCTCACCTTTTAGTAGAAAAATTAGTAAAAGGATGTCTGTAAAGTGGGGTGGCTATGGCTCAGGTGGTAGAGTGGGTTGTCCAATAACCGATGGGTTGGTGGTTCGAGTCCCGCTCTCCTGATCATGTGCTGGACAAGACACTTCACTCACCATGCCCATCCCTGTTTGATGAACTTGAGTATCTGGGGTAGGTTCTAGTGACCTATCCCATTGACCTGTGACCCTGCACAGGATAAAGTGGGTTTGGAAGATGAATGGTAAGTGGATTGCATTTATAAAAGTGCTTTTCTATACATTTATAGAGGCCAAAACGCTTTATATTGGCCTCACATTCACCCATTCACACACCCACATGATGATGATTTCTTTCTGATTTTTCACCACAGTGAATCCAATTCGCATATTTGATTTGGCAGGAGTTTTTACATCGGATGCCCTTCCTGACACAACCCACTGGACGCTCATCCCTGGGATTGCACCCGGGTCCCCTATGCACCAGCCCGGTTCCTTACCAACTATCCAGCTATCTAGCCGGGATACACACACCCACATGCACAATGTTTTTGACCTGAGCTCCTAATTCCCTCACATTCTGGAGTGTAATGACAATGAAGTCTATTCCGTTCCGTTCCATTCTATTCTATTCTATTGTAAAACCTGGACGTTACAGCAGTGTTGCTGTAGTTCATGTATTTGTCCACCAGGGGGCAGACGAGCCCGTCATCATGACCGCTACTGTGCTGTTCCGTTACAGAGGCAGAAGGAAGAGGGAGGCGTGCGAGAGGCAAATGTAATAATCCAGCTCTGGTGACTTTTACAGCTCTGTTCGAGTCAGCTAAATATTGACAACGCATAAATTCAACAGTGAGTTTGCTTTAGACACACCCTTCGCTCATCTAAGTGACTCCACTGTCTTGATTCCTCTGAGCTGCTCCGGTGCATCTGGACAGAGAGCACTGATGTTTACGGTGCTGATAAAGGGATCACTGAAATGGCCTTAATGAGGGACGTGCGAGTTCCCTGTGCACTAGGCCTCATTAGTTTGCAAGGGATGTAATTTTTTTATTTTTTTTTATTTTTTTTACTAAGTCATTTTCAATATTGGATTATCAGTCTGTGGAGGTTTGGCTGTAGTGTCTCTGGTGAGTCAGCTCACACCCATTTCCAGTCCACACCTGACAGACACCCCCCCCACCCCCACCCCGAGCAATTTCACACTAATCTAATATCCTTCTATCTAATACCCAGTGCACATTGGAACAGTCTCCCTGGCACCAAGTTTTCATCCCCATCTTCATTTCCCGCATATATATATATATATATATAGAGAGAGAGAGAGAGAGATTTCACACACGCACACACACATAAACAGATACACACAAACACACACACACACACACACATGTCACTCAATTTTTTTGCCTGAAATCAGCATCTCTACATGTATGACAACCATTCCGTTCCAGCGTCTGTTGAATTAATTTGTTTGAAAATGAATATGATCTTGTTTTCTTCACATTATTTGAGGTCTGAAAACATTGCGACCGTTTGTCATTTTCTGCAAATAAATGCTCTAAATCAGTGGTTTTCAAAGTGGGGGCCGCGGCCCACTGGGGGGGCGCTAGGGGGGCCTCAGAAAATTGGAGAGAAGGAAAAAATATAGTATTACACAATATATTTGTTATATTTGTTAGCTATTTTCTGTGCTTACAAATAAGAAATAT
>JAPTHA010000007.1:13946348-13962283 GCA_029814585.1 Gymnapogon annona
CACACACACACACACACACACACACACACACACACACACACACACACACACACACACACACACACACACAAACACATGTCCGTCATAGGACAGCTGTTCTTCCTGTCTATGTGTGGACGGGGCGACATCCATGATGCTCAGATGCTGTTTTATAGAGTCAGCAAATGCAGACAAAGAAACACGAACCCACTTTTTGTACCTCAGTGTCTCCGTTACACACACACACACACACACACACACACACACACACACACACACACACACACACAAGCCTGTCACAAGGTGTATTTTCAGATACACAGGAAGTGGCAATGCTCTGCCAGCACACAGTGTTGATGTCATGGCAAATAGCATATCAAACAATAGCGTGAGTGAGGTACTTTCTTTCACCGTAGCAGACTTGCACGTAGGTTATGTTAAAAACAATAAATGCAATCAAGAGGGTGTTCGTTTTATGTTGTATTAATCACTCGAGAGGAAGTTAAGTTTTAATATAAACAATACTACAGAAGGAGCTTTTCTGAGCATACTTCCTCTTTACCGCAGGGGGAGGTTCAGCCATTCTGCTTTGGCTGCAACTAAAAATATATATGAAAAAAAACATTTCTAACATGTTCATTTCAGGGGTAAAAATCCTGCTAACTGTTCATACACAGAAGGGAATTTCAGGAAAGTAAAAATAAATGTGTTAAATTGCTGGTGAAGGAGCATTTTGCTCAATAAATAAATATCTGGGAAAAAGTAATTTTGAGAAACTTTAGCATTGTGTTGATTCAGTGTGGTTTACTTAATATTAATGCTTTAATGGTAGTATTTTTAACTGGTGGCGTCCTTTATGAAGACATCCATCCATTCACAAGGCAGTAATATTTGAGGATATTTACATTCTTTCCAGTGGCACAGTGTAGTTGCAGTGAGTCGTTTTTTTTTCCAGTCCAACAGCAGCGCCTCACACAAATAGTAAAACAAGAACTGAAACTGGACCAGATAGCACAGACGTCACATGTTAGATGACCTCAGCCATAGGGGTTTACTGTAAAGGATGAGGCACGCATGAACAAAGCAGCCAGACTTAAATGTGAATCAAAACAAACTGACTCACTGAAGCTTCAGTATGTGTGTGTTTGCGTGTGTGTTTGTGGGTGCGCATCACCAGTTAGGCACCACCAGCCAATAAATAATTAACAACCACGTAACCCTCGCCCCCCCCCCTTTTTAATGTTTCATGAGGAAGAAGACTTATGTTCAATTTTTGAAGGACGCGTTTAAGGGAGGACATTTCTCCTTGAAATGAAACACATTGTATTGTGCAGAGATGATTCCATGCAGGCCAGAGAGCAGCTTGACCTCCACATGCAGCCAGTACAACAGCGCTACACAGCAGAGCTAATGCAGACAAAGGCGGCATTTTATCGACTCTTCATACTGATTGGGGCTTTTGGCTTTTCCATGTTCCACTTCAGCTACATATTTTTCCTTCTCTGTCTTCTCGGAGCGTCTGATTTCACTTTAGAATCAAAAAAGAGTAAAACAAAGAGAATGAACGAAAAAGAGGAGATGGTGATGAATAGAATAGATGAAAAAACTCTTTTCCCACTAAGTAAGTATCAAATGGGACAATAACTGACAAATGGACAAATGTAAGGATTTTTTTTTTTTTTTACATTTCGATCCTGTGAGGCTTCATTCATACTCACTCAACAGATCCTTTAAGTGATGTCATTACTCCTCTGTTATCTATCAACACCTTGAAGTGTTGTGAAAACATCGTTAAGGCATGTATTCAAAAAAGCAACCGTCAAATTCCACTCTAGTGCGACGCTAAGTGATATTTAGTGTGGGTTACGGCCATACTTTTGGCAGTCTGTGTAGCAGCAAAAACATTGCCCACATCTCAGAGTAAATTTCTGGATCTTTTAAACACTTGCTCTTTTTGCCTCCACGCCGCCCGGTTATCTCCTTCCTGCATCGGTCGCTGAGCAGCAGGTGCAGGCTTAGTATAAGTCTTTGGGGACCAATAACCCTGACTGACATTTGCAAACTGTTTGAATGAAAAACAGAGATAAAACACATTACCAAAAAGAGAGTGCTGCAGTACCATCCACTTAGCAGCCTCTGGACTTGGCCCAGTTCACTGTCCGCAGTGTGGCAGAGTCAGGGGGAGGGTGAGGGTGAGGGTGGAGGAGGGTTGGTGTGGTGTGGTGGGGGTGCAGAAGATTGAGGACGCCTACAGCAAGTGTTGAGCATTAGAATGAACTCATTTTCCGAATCCAATCCAGTCACATTAATACATGTTTAGTGTCTCAAAAGCACTGCAGCCTCCTCAGTCCACTGTCACATTTTGAGCAGCAGAGCAGCGATGCAACCTGATCTCAGATGTAACAAGGTTTTGTGGGATCAATACTTGAGAGTGAGACTGAGCCTGGATTTAAATTTCCCCCAAATCAATCACTATTAGGAGTTCATTTAGACTTTGTGGTTAAGTATCGGAAAGGCAGCTTTTAACTACAAGGATAGAAAGTGACGTGACAACAGCTGACCTCCCACATTTTGAAGCCAGGAGCTGTGCCGTTCATCGCTTCTGTTTATTGTAATGTGACATATGAACATAGTGCAGCAGCGCCCAAATCTGCAGCTTAAAAAAAAAACAAAAAACCTGCTTGCATCATCTATATGGGAAAAGGCGTAGTATTTCACAACTTGAGGCCTAAGTTTTGACATGAATACAAGAGGCGCCGCAATACGCGAGTTGAAGCCGTCGCTGCGTGCGTTGAAAGTTGATTTTTGTCAAAACCTGCTGTTGATGAAGCCGATAAACCTGCAGCCAGAGCAGAACTTTTGTCACTGCTCACGTCTAATAGCTGCTAATCTGTTAAGCTGGTGCAGCGTCACCGAGTGGGAAAATCTCAGTCATTTAAATCGAGATGGAATCTTTCTCTTACCATTTAATACTTAAAATGGCTGCTGATAGCATTTAACGTGATGACGAGCTGAAGTTTGAGTTTGAGTTCTGCTGCTGCGAGGCGACCGGGAGCAGCCATAGGTGTGGGAAGTGTTGAGTCAAAACCATGACGACACTCATCCTCTCCGGGTTCAAAAGTCAGATACTCTTCCTGTTTCACAGGACACAGACTTGCATGAGGGAGCGCAAAATATGTCAAGCGGCCATGACTTCCCCAAAAGGGTGTATGTTTAATAGGACTCCCCTCCACTTTAGTCTGTGCCCTGACACGGTACGCCAGAGGACTGTTAACCTTGTCCTAGACTTAATCTGGAAGACGACCTCATCAGACAAACACGCACCCTGGACAACCCTGGACACGCACCCTGGAGTTCTGAGTTCTGCATGTACAAAAGGAGAGTTGTTTTTAGGTGAATGTTGTGGAAATGACTGATTGGAGTTCAGTTAGTTTGTCAGGAAAGGCTTGTTTCAAAGAAAAACTTAAATGACTGCATAAGAATAACCACGACCAATAAAACCATGTTGTGTTGAATACATATGATAGCCCAAGGCAATTTTTATTGTCATTGGAACAAAAACAAAAGTAAAGCCGATTTTACCTGCAGTTCTCTTTAATTTATTTTGTTTCGTATCGTTTGTGGACAGTTTCCATGGGTTATATGCTGTTTTTATTATTATTATTATTAATATTATTACTAGTAGCAGTAGTTTTTAAAATACGTTTTTACTTGAGATAATTACATTTCATTAAAGTAAATTTAATAAATGACCCATTTATAGATGTCCTGTCAACCATCTCTGCAACCACTTTTGAGGAACACAGGAACTCAGCGTAAAAAAAAAAAGTATCTCTCAAGTAAACCACAGCTCACCTGGAGAATGTAAACACAATGCAGAAATCATTACTGTCCACAGGCCGCTAAGCTCTCAGACCTGGGAATAAAGCTCTCTGCATGCATTATTGAGTGTCTGAGATATAAACCGGCTACTGCGAAGACTCTGTGGAGATTTAGACTCCCAATGGTCACAGTGAATACTTCAAATTAAAAAAAAAATAAAAAATTGTCCTGGAGAGCATCAGTGCCATGTCTGGGTCATCCCCCCAGAGTTTACACATGGGAAAGACAAATGCATGGTTTAGTGTTACACGAACAAAAGAACATACAGACAGCAAACCATCTGCAAAATACTGACCGTGGAGCAGGTTTTTATTAAAGACTGACGTGTGATAGGATCGTTATCGTTGTATGTTTCATGTGTTGAATCTACTTCAGTCACTGTGGAGGAGAAGAACTACATTAGGTTTTTAAGACTACAAGATTACATTTATAAAGGACTTATGAATGGGTTTTCATTTAGGTTACATTAGAAGGAATGTCTAAATGAATTTGCACTTACAACAAATAAAAAAAGGGCATCATCGACCCATTTCCTGACAAATATTCATCATCATTAAGTGTCTCATTAGTCACCGGGTTTGTTTTGTCTCATCCATCATCAGAATTTGCACTAATTGACTCCACCTGATATTTATTCTAAAGCTAAAAGCTATTTAACTACTGTCAGGTAATATTAATAATAAAAAAGTAAAAATAATAAAAAAATAAGTTAAAACTAATGTGCAGCTTTTGAAGTGGCTTTTGAGTGTTAATGTTGATATAAATTTACAGTATATTAAGGTAAATAAAGGCCTAGTTTGTACAACTGATGGAATTTTAAGATGATATAATTACAGAAATGGAAAACTGTAGTATTTATGATATTGTTTTCAGTATGACATATAATAAAACAAATTCACTGTTTTCAATACCGTAGCCATTTATATGATACAGATGGTATAAATTTACAGTATATAAAAGTAAATAAAGGCCTAGCTTATACAATTGATGGAACTTTAAGAAGATATAATTGCACAAATTCATTCATTCATTTTCCAAACCGCTTTAGCCTTTTCACGGTGGGGGGCGGGGGGGCTCCTGGTCCTGACATGACCAGGACAGAGCTGAGATGCATAATTGCAGAAATGTAAATGGAATACTATATTTATGGTTCTATTTTTCAGTATAGCATATGACCAAACAAAATTAAAAATGTTTTCAGTGCCTAACTTGTTTATCTGTACATGTGAGTACATCACCACCTGAGGCTCCATCATGTAATGCCATGCTTCAACAGTACTTCAGAATGGACTTCCTTTCTTCATTTTTTGTTTCATAATGATTGGCATTTAGCTTTAAGGTGCAGCTAGATGTGTCTATGTGAGCCTACGGCCACAGCTGCAGTAAACACCTACGTCGAGATTTTCAGAATACACAACGAGTATTTACTCTTGCTGTGTTTGTTAATCTGGTCACCTTCACATTACTTCAGTTTTCATTATTGGCGACTGGACTGTAGTTTATAATCTTTTAATGCTACTCTTGTTGGCTGACAGGAAGTAGTTAAATTTCTGCGTTTTGTAAAATTAAAATCCGCCTTTGCTTTGTCAAGATGGAGTGTATCTGAAATTCAGCTGTGATGATTTGAGATGAGTTGAGAGATGAGTCACTTTTGCCACACCAGCTCTGTGTTCTCCGTGTTCATAGAACCTCACAGAGAACAGCCTCATTTTGGAGAGTGCTTTTTAAATGTGATGACATGTCAATAGAAAAGGAACTTGTATGTTAGTAGGTTTTGAAAACACTTAATGATTTATGACATCATTCATAAGAGGTTGTGTGTCTAATCAGTTTACAGGTCTTCATGCTTAATTATTATTATTGTTTTTTTGCATCCACATTATAATTTAAATGTGTGACGGCCCTGAACTGACTCACATCGCTGTAAAAGATATGATGTCACATTCCATTGTCGCATTCCAATAACATAAAAGTCAGATGAAGTGTGAAATAAATCTACAGACTGATGTCACATTATAACATTTCAGATACATCCATTTAGAAACGCAAAGGGAAGAGGCCTAGGTCCGGTTTGCTGTAATTTTAAGTCAGATATTGGTCACACGTGGGTAAAAAAGTCCGATTTAAGGCACTTTTTCCTGCAGTGTGAACATCACCTGAGACACAGATTGCATATACAAGTGTGTACAGACCCCTTGAATAGTGTGACATATGCCTAGTCTGACTTGTGCTGACTTATTTCTACATTTTGTTTATTCAATACCAGCATTGTACATAGGTTTGACTCCATCCACTCTCGTTCTGCAACAGGGAGTCAGTCTTGCTTGTGTAGATAATTACTATATTTCTTTAAACAAGTTGCACTTTGGTAGCTCTTAGTGCAGGATGTTGGCGTGAACTTGTTTTAGTGAAGCATGTGCGTGTGATGAAGCGGTGAGCCGTGGTGTTAAAAAAAAAAACAAAACAACAAAATACCAATAAATGAAAATTCCACATAGTAAGACAAATGACTTTGGCCTTTTCAGTGTGTGTAGTTGCAGCTCAGAGGGTGTTGTTGTTCATTTGGCAGAGTGAAAACAGCAACGTGCAGATAGCAGAAGTGCAGAATGAATGAGGAGAACTTAAACAGTCCCCCGGTGGCGGTGTTATTCCATCAGTGCACACCCCGTGAACCGGGCTGTGTACGTGCGCCTACAACTACAGGCTTGTGGGACTGTAAATCCCACTAAAAATGCCAGTCAGTCAAATTCTATGCATTTCCTCCAGAAAGTCATTTAATACAAAGTGTTAAAGTGGTTCCTGCTGACCAGTCCAATAGGGGGTCAAGTTTCTGTTGATGTGGTGGTCAAGCTGTGGTTCAGGGAGCATTGAGGGTCACACATCCTTTCCATCAACTGCTACACGGGCTGACTTAGAGAAATACGTGTGCTCTGTGGATGTGCGGGAGCAGAGAGTGTGCATCTGCAGCGGTGGAGTAAGAGGAGAGCATAGGAGGTTCTAGTATGAGCTAAAAATAATTTTAGCAGCAGTGATCTCTTTAGAAAAAATAACCTTCTGTTTCTGTTTTGTATTTACTTTATGTATGAAAACAAGGCTTTAACACCATACTGTCGGTCTTAATCTGTAACTGCACACTATTTCAAAGTATGGATGGTATATCATAAAAAAGCTCTCCAGATCTTTTGACATTTTTTATTCTTCAAGAGATGGAGGATGTTTATGTGCTATGATTACATTTATTTTGTCCAGGTCTGGAGACAGGAAGAAACAATGTCATCAGAGCAAAAGCCATGCCACAATTAGAGGACTATCAGCTCCATCAATAGCTTTTGAAAGCTTTCCAATGCTGTTTATTGTCTCCAGCTTTATAATATCCTTAAGTTCTTTTTTATTGCCGTATAATCTCACGGTAACAAAACGATCCATTTAGGATCATGGTGGGGGCTGGTTTAAGCCAGACCACTGTAAGATTGTTCAACCAGAGATGTCCACATATACAATTTGCTGATTGTTAATCATTTGAATGTTGTTTTTTAACAGTGTCCAGTGTGGAACAGGAGTTATGTGTTTTATGGAGAATTTTCTCTGTTTTGTGTTGCAGCAAACATAAGGACTATCACATTGTGACCCATAAATATATAGTATAACATATATCAGTAATACACACAACGGGCTCAAGAATAATCTGATCAGAAACCAGAAGGGGGCGGGGTCAAAGTATTTTAGTTCCTCTTCACTTTGTGCTTTCACATAAAGGTATGTGACACATTATTCCACAGCAGTTTGTCTCCATAGACTGTCAGTTGGATTATTGAAGAGTTGCTGTATCTGAGGATATCACATGTCAATTATGGTAAGAAAAGAACTTGTAATGTC
Organism: Gymnapogon annona; assembly: GCA_029814585.1. Lineage (NCBI taxonomy): Eukaryota > Metazoa > Chordata > Actinopteri > Kurtiformes > Apogonidae > Gymnapogon > Gymnapogon annona. Next base: position 13,954,086 of record JAPTHA010000007.1, read on the forward strand.
TTTAGTGAAGAAATCTGTTTGAGGGATTTGTCGTGTCTCGTGTTAATTTGGATGCTCATTTAAAGGGAACGTGTTCATTACTCTCACAGTGTTACACACCGAAAGAGAGCATCTAAATATAAGTGTTGTGGACAGATGCAGGAAAAGCAGACAGATTATGTTGATGGAAATCATGCAAATAACCCAGTGATCCAAGTGTTACTTTTGAATTGCATTTCAGCTGTAACCAACCAAGAGGGTTTACCCTTTAGTTGTATTATTTATTTATTTGTTCATTTTCAGCTTAAAAACTCTCTCTCTCTTCTCTCTCTCTCTCTCTCTCTCTATATATATATATATATACTTCCAAGTTAAGTAGTTACCTGTTCTTTTGTAAAAATAGGAGCAACAGAAACTACATTCACACGTCTAGGTCCAGTGTCAAACATTAAAATTCGTTTTTTGTATCATGGAAGTCCCTTAAATATGCAGATTTGTACAATCACTAAATGTTAGTGCTCACATAAAAGACTTTAAAGTTCATGGAGTTTACTTCGTCCTTTTGTAAACAGATGCAAATCTGACTTGGCTGTGTTTGTCAGGTTTGGAAATGTTTAAGCACTTGGCACAGAGATATGTAAGAACAACAGAAAAACAAGAAAATATAGGACAAGTGGAAGTATGTTTCTTTGCAATCCAATTTTATTTTCCCTTTGAACTAAGTTTTTTTTTGGATCTACCTACTTCCATCCTCCCAGATGCAGATCTACACACACATCAGTCTAATATCTGTCACTGACTTAACATTTCTAAACCTCAAACACAAAAGGATAATGTTCATTCTCTTCATTCAGTGTCTTAAAGACAAACATTAAATCCATGTTGTTTCTGCCATAAACATCATTCAGCTTCATCATCTGTGGCGTTTCTACCATAGATCACAGAGCTAAAGGTGGTTCACAGTTCTTATAGGTGCGTCACATGCAGTTATTATACAGTGGACTAGATACTGCATCCAGAGAGGGTGGCACCAATGGGGTTGCTATGGAAACAGAGATTGATTCATGGGTTGGGGGTCTTCAGACGCTGTGGAATATGTGATCTGTACAAAAGCAGTGAGTGATACCTATCAAAGTTCAGCCAGCGTGCTGTTGGTGGGGAGCAGCAGTGTCCCCTGCTGACCCTGAAGGTTGGTTTTCTAGTTGGTGTAACGTTGGGATGGTGAATAAACGCAGACACACCTCCAGTATTCTTCTCTCCCACGTTTCGCTACAGTGTAGAAAATTGATTGCTCGCACATTTTCAAGGCATTGTGGAAAAATGCAGATGACACTGCGTCTAATGATTCCAGATCGGTGAATACAAACATCACTTGTGCCCACATGGGTAATGATGTCTGCGCACGTTTGAAGGTTCCCAGAAAGAAACATGAGGAGCGTTTTAATGTCACTAGCCCTGGCACCATCCAGACTGTGCACAGAGGCTGCTCTATGTCCTCGTGTGTCAGATGGAGAACCACACACTGCCGGAAACACGGGGGTGGTAGTGGGGTTGGGGGGGGGGTAGAACTGGTTAAATAGATGCATGGTTTGGTTTCATATAGTTGTGTTCTGTCAGCGTGTTTAATTGCAGGACAGTCTAGAGTTAAAGATTTCTTCATTCGAGGTCACGACACTGCTGTTGTTTTTGCGGCTTGAAATCAGACAAAATTGAAATGCACATTCGGTGAATTCAGTTAAGTACGATGAGAATGACAGTTGTGGTTAAAAGCACCTGATCGTTGTTAAAACCGATGTGTTTTTCTAGTTATATCCTAACTGTTCATGAGGATTTCTTTCAGCTTTTTTTCCCTTGCGGGGTTGCCACAGCGAATCCAATTTGCATATTTGATTTGGCAGGAGTTTTTACATCAGATGCCCTTCATGACACAACCCACTGGACGCTCATGCCAGGACTCAAACCCAGGTCCCCTATGCACCAGCCCGGTGCCTTACCAACTGAGCTATCCAGCCAGGGCCGTATCTTAACTGTTCATGTCAATTTAAAATGCCTTTTTCAATACCTTTCAAAATGTGTCAAATCACATGCTTTAAACTTGTGTGGGCGACTTAATTGTCAACGGGAGGTAAATCAACCCAATCCAGGAATATTCTGTAGAGGCCTTGAAATATTAATTTGTCACAAAGGTTATGTTGTTGTTATTTAAGTTACAGCCCCAGAGTAAATCCAATAGATTTTCTATATGTAACACAAGCTTTAATACAGTTTTTAGTGCTTCAAAACAAGTCTTGGATGACAGCAGCTCTGTATTTATGAGCCCTTTAAGTCAACCAACAGCACTGTTATTGACTATAAAAAGAAACGAGCAAAGATGATGAAATGCTGAATCAGACACTAACAATAACAATCTACCTGGACACGATGCCAAGCTTAATTCAAGCGTCCTCCTTTTTTGAAGATCTGGCTGATTCTGATCAGTATTCACACAAAATCTGCAAAAATGTACCTGCAGAACGACAGACTGATTTCTACATCACAGTTCGCACATAATCATCGAAAAACACATCAGCATAACTTACACAATATCTAAAAACTACTGATCCAAGGATACAGGGAAAGAAATAAATATAGTTGTTGCACATTTTGGTTATAGCATCACAGAGTTTATCACAGAAAAATAGAATTAAAAAATTAAGTGTTTCTTGTCATACGCCACCTCACTATGAGAAAGTAAATAAAAGAAAGGAAAGGAAAGAAAGATTTGTTGTGACTTTCTCACCTAACCCCATCGGCTTTTATCTGGGTCTGTTTGTGTCTATATCCAGTGCCTTATGAGGTCAACATCATCAAATTAGAGTTTTAAAGAGTTGTTTTAACCTCGCAGGTGGGTTAATGTCAGGGTTTGAACATGTTGTAGTTGTGGTAACTCTGCCGGAAATGGAAGCAAGTCAATGAAACATCCTTTAACGACATGGAAACACACCATATACACGCGATATTTTTTTAAAAAATTTTTTGGTAGAAGCTCTGCACTGCTGCACCTGCTCTTCAGGCTGCAAGTGAGAGAGAGAGAGAGAGAGAGAGTGAGAGAGAGAAGAGATGCATGTGAACGGGCAGACAGGAAGAAGAAGTCTTGTATCTTATTGAGAGCAGCAAAAGGTTTCGGCTCCGGTTGATTGACGTCAGTTTGGTCAAAGACCTAACGATGACGGGAACTGGCTTAACTAAACCAAAACACCATCCACTTTACTGGTAAGTGACATCATTATGGACAAAATAATTCTATTGTCACATGTAAAGGAAGCAAGGGGTTTGAATTTTGCACTGAACTGTGGACTTTAAGTGTTCTGACTTTTCTGTTTTTTACTTGAAATATTGCTTTGTACTTTACTCAATAATTCTTCCTCGTAACGTTGGTGCTGCATCAAACAGCAGCCTCACATGTGTGTGTATGTGTGTGAATGTGTCGGAGACCGTTTACATGTATTTCTCTTGTACTGTATGTTGGCACACTTTCAGTATGACAGGATGCCCCCCCCCCCCTCCTTTGTTAATACTGTCTATTGTGAGCGTGTGCAGGGTGGATGTGCGCTGCATTAAGTCTGCCGTGGAACTATTTAGGGAAACTTTGGAACGGAAGGTGTGTGAAGGAAAGAATAATAGCGAACAAAAACAGAAAACAAAGCTACAAGGCATTACTCAACAATAAAACTCACGTCAGACCTGCCTGCTACTCGGTCGTTGGAGATCAACACTTTGTTATCAAAGAGAGTTAAGGGGCTTCTTCAGTGAAGAGTGTTTCTGTGTGTTGACAAGCTGCTGAGAGCTGAATATAAAGCTGTTAGCATACAATAGTACTGGTAGGGTATGAAGGAACGGTGGACACAAGTAGGAAGTACAAGTACAAGTACAAGTTCTACCTTTATTTTAATTTTTGTGTATTAATTTTTACTCTATACATTTCCACACAATTATTTTTGACTTCTCACAGTTTCAAAGCAGGTTTATTTTTAGATGTAGCACATGCACAATGGGAGTGTTTTATTTCTCTTTTGCATCATTGTCTGAGTTCAATCGGGAGAAGAAAATAACACATAAAAAATCATGACAAAGATAAGAAAAAGACACCTGACAAAGCAAACGCGAAGTGGAGTCTGGACACTGGACGAAGTTCATCCTCACATTTGAGTTCTGCTGCTGATATTTAAAACTGATTCACTTTTGGAAGAAAATTAATGTTGATTCATTCAGTAAATTGGTTTCATGGTTTAAATGTCATCACCTTATCTTCAAATGACATGAGGTTATGATCACTTTCCGTGGAAAAAGCCCATAAAAATATGTACCTTTTGCTTTTACACTTAGACTTTTAGCAAGTTAAAAAAAAAAAGTAAAGGTTTATTTATGCAGCACCTTTCAATGAATAAGCTACAAAGTGCATTAGAGAAGGCAAACACGAGAAGAGATCACAAAGCATACACAGTAAACACAACACTTAGAATGCATTAAGACCTGTATTAAGAACAGCGAAATGCATTAACTGAGTGTAAAACCAAGCATTAACGGCCGCTGTCATGTGTCAAACTACATATGTTTTAATGGATAATCAATGTTTAAGATGATGACAGCGTTTCCATAGTGTTCACTATGGAGCCGTGGTGCACGTCCAAATGGGTCATATATCGAATATCCCTGAAAAAGCTGATAAACTGCATTTTACTGGAATTATTGACATGTATTGACAGCATGAGTGGTTCAGAGTTAGTAAACATTTTCGATCAGTAGATGGTCGTGGCTGCTGGCAGCTATTTTGGGTTTTTGACAGTTAAAAAATGGAGGTTTGCATTGCTGAAATAACACCCGGTGGTTGAATAGATGATAGTTTTTGATTCGAGCACAATCTCCACTCAGGTTTAGTCGTACCAAGGGTGCAATAAGCAAACCAAGCACCAATGGCATGACCTTTACTGCAGTAATAGAGTGGAATCAGTACGGCTAATTTTACAAGCCATTTTTTTTCAATAGCAAATATGAGTACTTCTGCTTGAGATAAGGATGTGACACCTGTGATGGTGGGAGAGATTCTGAGCCCTCTTCCTCTGTTTTTGCATCCAGGTGGCCAGTGGAGGACAACAAGAGGATGAGTGCAGACTGAAGGACACCATGCTAGTAGGGTTAATACCGACAGAGCCCCTCCTCCACAGAGGACATCCAGTCCATCTCCAGTGATGATCACACTCCTCTCATCCTCGCTCCACAGGAAGGACCACCCCACAACTGGAGTGCCACCTCATCACACATATGCACACCTGGGGGACGCCTGCAATGAGCTGCACATTGTCCTCAACTGAAGCATTTCCATTTTCACACACCTACTCGTTATTACAAAGTGTTTCGACTGGCAGAGACTTCCGTGGTAACACAGAGGTGTGCAGAGTTCAGCCATCTTAAGTGGTGTGAACAAGCACTATATTAGCTGCTTTCTCTCAGTGGGGTTTGTTGTCTTGGAGCACATCATTCCCGTTTCACACCAGCACCGCAGCACTCTCCACATTAATTTGACAAGAGAGGAGGAGAAAATTCTGGAGCAGACTGGAAGGAGCGCTGTCAGGCTGGTTTCTCAGGCACCATGCAGTCAGATGACCTCTTCATCCGGAAGTTTCGGCGTCAGAACGTGCGCCCTCCGATTGCCACCGTCAACTTTGACCCCAAGCGGGATGCGGGTGTGGTAGAGTGGCCGCCCAGGAGGGACGGTGATGGAACGGATGGGGACAGCCTCACCCCCAGCCGAGTGGGGCTCAACCTGCGGGCGGTGGGACGGGGACACATCATGCAGAGGAGTAACAGCGACGTGACTTTAGGGGACCTGGACTCATCTGGGAAGGCGGGGGGGAAAGCGATTCGTGTCGTAGGTGAGAAGGTGGGTGCGGGTGCTCAGGGCGACTCAGGTTTGCTACACAGGGAATATGGCAGCCTGTCCTCCCTGGAGAGGCAGACTCAAGTCCAGGAGGTGAGCACAGATGATCAGGGCCCCCTGAGTCCAAACGCCCTCCGCTTCAAGGACCCCTTCCTGCTCTTGGGGCTCCAGGGAAACCCTCCAGAGCCGGATGGATATTTCCGGGGTCTCTCAACTTCAGTAGGAGACTCAAAGCCTGCAAAGCCGCCGAAGCCCGAGGGTCTTAACAAGAAGGCCAAACCCACGCCCTGTACGATTCCTCAACCAGGTCCCTATGATAACATTGGGGGCGGAGCCTGGGTGAGGAACTTCGCCCACTACGATGTTCAGAGCATCCTGTTTGACCTCACAGAAGCAGCCACAAACAGGGACAGCATCGGGCGCAAAAAGAACATCACCTCGGGGGCTTCAGCTGCCTCACAGCTGAGGCCCCTCTCGCAGGCCAGCTCATCCTCACCTGCACAAGGCGGGGGAGGCAATGGGGGGAGCGCAGATGACCCTGAGCAGTCGCTACTCCTGGATGAAGGTGACGGCAATGATAATGAACTTTTGCTCAGCTGCCCCCACTTCCGCAATGAGACGGGGGGCGAACAGCAAGTGGGTCTCTGTCGGTCCCAGGGCAGGCGGGGGCTCTGGTCCAGCCTGCGGACCCCCAACGATGCAGTGTCGGTCCTGGAGGAGCCCAGAGAGAGTCACGTCCAACAGCAGGGCAAGAGCAACTACTTCATAGAACATGCAGATCTGGGAGCGCATTACTATCGCAAATACTTCTACATGAAAGGTACGTGTTACTGCACCATCAGGAGGGTTCTGAACATCTCCTCTGAGGTTCATACTCATAGTCATTCATGAGTATGAAAAATAAATATCACAGGAATAGATGTCCAGTAACTGTCTAGCAGAAGAATAAGAGGAAATAATCCTTACAATGGTGTTTGAAATTTCTGAATCGACTGCCAGTAAATGCCTTCAATAAATCATGACTGAACCTACGCATTTCAGTTTGTGTCACAGTGATGGAACGTTCACTTTTACTCAAATAAAAACCACCAACGTAAGCCTCTTGAAGTTCTGTGCAGCTTTTATGTCCAAAGACACAAATATTGTAGTTTATGCTCCACTTTGATTTAACAGATACAAGTACTTTTCCAATTACAGTTTTTCATCATCTGGTCCACAAATCTTCAAAAGCATGAATGTTTGTGCTGAAGCGAAGTATGAAGTGTTTCCTCCGTGAGTTGAGAAAACTCTCTTTCTTCATAGACTAAATAAACCCTTGGAATAAAGCCTGTTGGAAAAAGCTTTTTCACAACGGCTTGAAATGGCTGTTTTCGTGAACTCAAAAAAGGAAAGTGATCTTTTTATAGATACGTGTTGAAATTCAACACATATATGGTAAATATTCCAGCATATGGAGCATTTATGTAGATTATACTACACCACATTGCATAAAATTTCAAATAGTTTAAATGAGAACTCAGCCTTTAGCAGCAGTAAAACATACACATTCATGCTCTGTGGACGTGACTGAATACAACTCATACACTCTTGCTTCAGCTTTTAAATGCAGAACTCTTACCTGCATTGTATTTCTACATTGTGCTTCAACACTTCTCCATTCTCTCTTCTACCGGGGGATGGTTGTTTGTCGTATCCTATTATTTTAAATGTGAAATCAGTTCCATTTATTGACCGTTAACATTTTGTACTTATCTGATTGTCTCATCACAGAGCATCAGAATTTTTTCGGTATGGATGATCGCCTTGGCCCAGTGGCCATCAGCTTCCGCAGGGAGGAGAAGGAGGGATCCAGCGGAGCTCAGTACAATTACAGAATCATCTTTCGCACCACTGAGGTAAAATAGTGCCGGCTTTATTTCAAAGCCCTCCTCAGGTCCAGTGTGTGTGAGGTTGGTTTGATTACATGAGTCCATATCCTCTCTTCAGATGAAAACACTGCGAGGTTCCATCTTAGAGGAGTCGGTGCCCTCTGCCGCTCGTCACACCACCCCCAGGGGCTTGTCCCCCAAGAGGCTCCTGGAGTTCATCATGCCTGAGCTGAACCTACACTGTCTGCGTTTGGCCTCCAACTCCCCCAAAGTCAGAGACACGCTGTTGAAGCTTGACGAACAAGGGGTGAGCTAAAGAGAGAGAAGAAAAGACTGTTAAATGTGTATATATGTGTTTGCGTGTGTGTGCGTGTGTGTGTGTGTGTGTGTGTGTGTGTGTGTGTGTGTGTGTGTGTGTGTGTGTGTGTGTGTGT
>JAPTHA010000007.1:14027195-14044145 GCA_029814585.1 Gymnapogon annona
TCTATCTATCTATCCATCCATCCATCCATCCATCCATCCATCCATCCATCCATCCATCCATCCATCCATCTATCTATTTTCCAAAGCCGCTTTATATTATTATATATATTATTGTATATTATTATATTTATTTATTTAATATTTATTTATTATTATTTATATTATATAGATATTCCTTAATTAGTCCCACTTGGGGAAATTTCAGAAATATTTGCAGAAAAGTCTTTTAGGTGTCAAAGACTATGGCTGCACCAGACACAAACAAACACCAGTGATGTTTTTTTGTTTCTTGTTGACGAGAGAAAACGTCAAAAACTCAATTCTTGACATTTCTTGCATGTTTGTCATTATCTTGCTGAAACATTGCTTTGACAAAACACAACACGTGCAGAAGAACACAACGGAACAGCACATAGAGTGCAATGACTCACTTCATGCAACACTATCACTCACACACACACTTGGCTCGTCCACCGTATGTGTTTAGCGTTAACAAACACACGTGGAAGTCTGTTCCGCTCGTGACCCCTCGTTCCTTCCAGGTCACCATCATCAGCTCCACACTGGACATCCCAGACTACATCATGGGCATTACGTTCCTGGCTGCAGGGACCAGTGTTCCCGACTGCATGGCCAGTCTGATCGTAGCTCGACAAGGTAAAGTCCTGGTTTTGTGTCTCCCCCTGGGGTCCCGTCTCCGGGGCCAGTGCCTTCATCTCAGCGCGCGCGTGTGTGTGTCCTGTGTCTTGCAGGCATGGGGGACATGGCCGTGTCCAACTCCATTGGCAGCAATATCTTCGACATCCTGCTGGGTTTGGGTTTTCCCTGGGCTTTGCGGACCCTCGTGGTGGACCACGGATCAACAGTACGCTCAGTTGGTGTAGAGCAGGGCTGTCAAACTCATTTCAGTCCAGGGGCCACATTCAAGTATATTTCTTCTGAAGTGGGCCGAAGCAGTGAAGTAATAACAGTAATATATAAATAGTGTCAACGCCAAACTTTTCTCTATGTTTTAGAGTGTAAAAAGTCCAGTTACATGATAAAATAGTTATAATTGTACTTAACTTCTCTTCTGTCATTTCAGGCTCTTATTTGTCCATGTTATTCAACATTATATGTAATATATATGTATGTATATATATATATTATGTTTTGCAAAATTACACTTGATTTTACTTAAAATACATGATAATATTTGGAGTTGTGAGTATTTAGAGGTTATTATGGTATGTATTCTACTGCTCTGACCCACTTGAGATCGAATTGGTCTTAATGTGGAACCTGAACTAAAATGAATGTTAATGTCTTCAGTGTCATTTAATCATTGTACAGATTCCTCCCAAGGGCCAGACTGGACCCTTTGGCGGGCTGGATTTGGCCCCCGGGCCACCTGTTTGACACCTGTGGTGTAGAGTTAAAGCCCGTTGTTGTGTCCCGCGTTTTTCTGTGTGTGTATTTTACAATGTTTCACTTAAATGCAATTGTAAAAAATAGATGTTTTTCCTCCCCTCCCCCCTCCACAGGTCCCCATAAATAATAAAGGACTGGTTTATTCTGTCGTCTTGCTGTTGGCATCTGTGTTACTGACGGTGAGTAAACACAGCACGTCCAATGTTTTAAAGCCTGTTGTGATCTCAGCTGGACGTGCGTACTCGGAAAAATGAGTGTGTTGAAGTGGATTTAATTCCAGCTGTACCTCTTTGACGAGCTGTGGCTTTCAGATACTGAGGATATATAGGGTTTTGGAAATAATTATTGGAACTTTGAATATGAGGAATTTCACATGAACTTATCTCTAAATAAAGTTCCCTTTCATTGTGTGTGTGTGTGTGTGTGTGTGTGTGTGTGTGTGTGTTGGGGGGGGGCTCTAAACTGTGATTAGAAAGTAACTAAATGACTGGAGTCCTGGGGGGGTTTACTATGACACATTACATTAATACATAGATTTACATAGTTTACATACAAAATACATGTCTTCATGTTTGACATCTGTGCATTAGAGTGAAACTGACAACTGAACGTGTCATTAATCCTGAGGGAAGTCGTTTTCTGGCAAGCGCTTCATGACAGTATAAAAATAGAAAAGATATAAAAATTGAGGAATATCAATATTTGCAAACAATACGTAACGATAATATATAACAATGTGGTTCAAATGTGATGTGCACACAGTGATATTAATGTCACTATTGACATTTATAAAACTCCCCCCAATTGCGACGTTTGTCTTGATTTTTTTATTTTTATTAGTGACACACTTTAGGTAAAAATCTCAATACTTTTATCCTGAAAGTATTTTTTCCTTGTAGATCAGAGTAATTCTGTACAAAGTGTCATAAACTTTAGCTGTAGCACGCATCATGGACTACATCACCGACTGTGTCTTGTTTTTCTGGGCAGAGCTTGTACCTTTTGTGCTTCACGATTCTTTCAATATTTGGCGTCTGTTCCCAGGTGATGAGTGTCCATCTCAACCACTGGAGGCTGGATCGCCGTCTGGGTCTGGGTCTCCTGTGTCTCTATGCCATCTTCCTACTCTGCTCCATCTTCTTTGGACAGATGTGAGGCCTTAAAGGTCAAAGGTCACTCCCCATCAAACACCACGCCAAGTACCTACCTTTCCATCACACGTCACGTTTCCTGAAGCCAAAAACACAAACAAAAAAAAAAGGGGGGGGGGGGCAGACATAACGTCGTGGTGTTCCTCGTGAGACTCAGCACCGCTGTAGGGTAACGCTAGTGTGACACTGCACACACACACACGCAAAACACTGAAGGCTTCTGTCAATGCTACTACCATTATTGTGTTCATGTAGTGTTTGACTGCAGCGGTCGTGTCGGTAGAAAACTGCGAGGTTGGATCGTAGCGAACACATGGATGGCATGGCAGATGGACGCACGCAGACGTAGCTCTACACTTTTGTGTAAACCACTCACCGGGGGATTTAGATGAAGCTACATTTTCAATAAATTACAAGTTTAATTGAAGCAATAAAGTGTAACGTGATGAGCTTTAACCAATCAAACTCTGTGTTAACCTCTGTATGAGCGGCTCAGTGTATGTATATGAACAGAAATGATGCCTTTTCATCCACGTTCCTCTTAATTTTTCCAATGTCATAATTTATTTATTTGTATAATTTTTTAATGTTTTTTTTTTTATAAACACTGCTGTAACCCATCGAGTCCATAACACAGTCACTACTTATTCGAGTCTCTTCCAGTCGAGGACGTGGCTGTAACTCCCCCCGCAGCTTCATTCTCACGTTGCCAAGTAGTCGCCAAGAGTTTGCTTTTAACAACAGCACATCATTCAGTCGAGCAAGAGGAGCGGGGTCAAAAACCCTGACGTGCAAGAGTACGGAACGAAATGTCTCGAGTTGTAATAAGAGGCCACGTAATAAAGGCAAACACACACATGCAAAAAAATAAAAAAAATTTAAAAAAAAAATTTGAAGGATCCGTGTAAGTTTTGATCCGGATTTGCTGCAAATCTCTGTGAAAAATGCTTTAGTTAGAAGCACTGATAAATATTTAATAAATAGTACTTTAATCTGCCATGTCATGCTTGGACCTATTTATTTAAAAAAAAAAAAAAAAAAAAACCTATCAGATGAAACTACTAGTCTGTCGGCCTTAGGATGTAATGTATGTTCTGAATGTACACCCTCACTACCTACATTTGTGTGAAAGTATTTACATGCGTTGAAATGTAGCAGGCAGCAGTGAAGACACACCCACAGGTAATGACGTCCCCCGACAGAGGACGCAGCATCCGGGTTTTAGACTAGAACTGTTCAAATGCACATCAACGTGACAACATTTTTGACAATTTTCGCCTCACTACTTATAAGCAAGTATTGGTACATGTTAATGTACGTAAAGAGAATAACCTGGTGTTACAGTATTTTTAGAGTCTTATTACTATGAGATCATATATAATGTGCTTCTATGAGTGTCACGGACTTTGATGACTTAGTTGTAAACGCGTCACGTTTAGGTACGATACCGTTTGTAATGTTTCCTGTACATTTTTTTAAGGGGATTCTTGCACTTTGGTGGAACATTTTTTACAGTTTAGCACAAGCCTCAGTCAGGACCAGACTCAGACAAATCTGCCCTAACGTCCACAATAAATGCACACGCATACATGAACTGTGTGTGTGTGTGTGTGTCATGGTATATAAATGCTGCATATTACCTGCTGCTCTCCTGTCGCTCTATCAGAATCTGGACGAACACGTCTATGACACAGTAGGATTGGCTGACACTGTTAGTGCAGTTATCATCCTGTCAATAAATGTTCCAGCAAAGAGGTTAGAGTTTTATTTTTCTTCTTTTGTTTTCTCCAAAATGGCTGTATAATTATCGTCTACTTGACAATACTTTTTACTGTTTATAAATGGTAAATAATTGACATAGTTTTACAATGCTATGAATGTCTGACAGACTAGTTTTGTGGTGTTTTTTTTGGGGGGGGATATTTTTTAATGAAAGATCATGTACCTGTGAATTATTGTAACAGAATGAATGCACGTTTTGTCTGATTGGTGGAAATACGAAGGCTGTCAAACAAACACTGTTTTTATTCATTCAGTCGCAGTTTTGTCTTAAAATCCTTTTGAGCACCGAGATTTTGGTTGGCTTCAGTATTGATTTACTGACACTATCCATTACATTACGCGGGAAAACACACAGAACTCAGCTCCTGTTTACATATTTTAAAAGTGTGACATGAATATGAAGTAATTATAAAAGCTAAAGTACCATTTGAGTGTAAATGCAAAAAATAATCTAAGGCTTTTTGGGGGTTTTTTTCTCCTTTGCTCTCTAATAGCTGAGAGTCGTTTTCAAATAAACTCAACCACTGACTACTGCAACATCTAGCACTTAAAAATACAACCCGACATTTATTTACTGTACAATAAAAAAGTTGTTTAGGAAATTCCATCCATTTCCACTGACAGTAGTTTTTTTTTTTCCCCACTAAATCTCTTTATTTACAGAAAATCTGACCTGATCTGACGTGTACAAAGAAAAACACTTGTGTTTTGAGGCTGTATTTTCTATAAACATCACCTGTGAGACAAAAAAACAACAACCCAAAAACATTTTTTTCATTTATTTTGGGAGGTCAGTATAAAACACCCTCTTATGTTATTGACTATACACACATCCCATAATTGATTGTCTACTTTGTGCTCTTGAGGAAGAAAATATTCTTGCAGATTGTGTTCATTATTTTTATACTTCGGCCTTGTTTGTGGGGAAGATTTAAGCCGACGTGTTACTCAACACAAGTGTTTATGGTCTACGCTGTTTGTCCATTAGAAGTACTCAGTTAATTTCACGGAGCCGCCAAAGCAAACATTTTACCCTCATTTAACCTATTTAACGCATTACGAAGAATGTTTCTTTTCTGTTGTGACGTTGGTGGTTGAAGTTATTTAAGAGTTGAGATTTCATGCTTTAGACGTCGTATTGGATCATAGGACTGTTGTATCTTGAGTGCAATAAAACTGTGCAATAACACTTGGCCTCTGTGGTGTCATTGTTTGTAGGCAGAGGTGTTAGCCAATCAACTGAACTGGGTCTGTGACTGACATCTAGTGGTGAAAGACAGACAAAGCACCTGCCTTTCCACATCCATAACTGGTCGGCCTCATTTTTTCTTCATTTCCTCTTTTCTTTACACACCAGCCTTTGTCATGTTTGACTAAAATTGATATTTGTTTTCATATTAAAAGCCTAGAATTTTGGTGGTTTAGCAAACCAAATGTAGTAAAGTCCAACCCCTGAGTAACAAAAGGAAAACCATCCACAAGCAGATTATAGTGCCTACTATTTATTTTCCTGGGAAAACAAGTTTCATACAAGAAAACGTTCCATCACAATCCAAACAAAAGTCCACCCTAAGATAATTCACCTACTATACATTCCTACAATCTCAGTTCAGACTTTATTAAATGTACGGTAATGAACAACTCTCTGCCAAAGACAAGAAAATGGCCGTTTGTGTCTTGACGTGAATCAAATAATCCTAGGACAGGACAGTGTAAAAGGTGGTGGTGTCCATCACACACACGTCCTCTTGGTCAAATTAGAGGTTTTGCTTCTTGTTTTGATCTTTGGAGGAGAGCGGCTCACTCTAGACCAGATCACAGGATTAACTAGAAAGCAACGTCACCTTAAGTCCCAAAATGCTGCACAAACATCATCCATGGATATAAAAACCAGCAAATATTCTATTCGCCACTGTCTCTAAATACCAGTAAGATCAAAACGTGATGAGAAAATAAACCAGGTTATACTTGTGTAATGCTTCAGTTATTGTTAGTTGGCTATTGAAACATGATAGTATGGTTAATTTATATTACACCACTTCCCAACACCTTCGCCAAACCTAATGCTGAGACGACTACGTAGCAAATGAGAGTGCAGACAATCACATGCAGTTGTTGAACTGTAGTATGAGCAGCTATTGAAGCGGACACTGCAGCGCTCAAAACTTCTCACTCTGACTTTGTCCCCTCTATCTACAGCACTTTTCAACCCTTTAAATACTGTTTCTGTTTGAGGTAAAATCACTGCTTCTGCAGTTCAGACTTTCATCTAGCCTTGCAACAGAGAAGAATTGCATAATTAAACTAAGAAAGCAGTGACAAAAAGCCGTCACACCCAGGGACTATACATATAAAGGTTATAAACTCTTCTCTATAATATGGAGCTGTCCATAGTTGTTGCCGGTGTCCCCTATGTTTTATAGCATTTTCTCAAAGAAAATGTACAGTATCGCACATTGTAAACTTACCCTGCCATGAGTCCCTGTCACTGCAGCATCCTGCAGGAGCTCTGATATTGCTTTTACATCATCAGCGTAGGACCATCGGAATGGTCGCATAGTCCTCAACTACATGAACATAACCTAGTGGTGTCACAACATCTATGGATGTTGTTAATGGTGCATCACTAGCAAACTGCTAAAACACAGCAATGAAGGCTTTTTATCCCTTTACCTGTCTCACAATGCAAACAGGACTGATGAAACAATAACCATCATCATCACGTCTCTCAAACAGGGCCAGGTGTTTTTCAGTTCTGTACCAGCGTCAGGTCTGCTTTGTGTCGCCGCAATCATCAGCACCAGAGTGAAACTGACAAGAGTTGGTCAAAAAGTCCCCAAAGCCGCTCAAATGACGCACATGGAGACTGTCCAGTGGATCATGGTGAGCTGTGTGGAGCTCAGTGGACACGTGCAGAGGCCTACTGTCCACCCTGGAGCCTTTTTGACAAGTATGACATAATGCACTAATATGTAATATTCTCTATAAAGTGCCAGTGTGTGGCTTCTGGCAGTGGATGGGATAAAAAAACATTTACAGTCTCAACAGATTCTTTTGCCTGTAATAAGTCATCGCTCCTCCATCACCAGCAGTGCTCTGACTGAACATGGGGCTACAGATTTCTTATTCCCATAATGAGATAGCCACTAATAAAAGACATTACATTACCATTCTTTTTCCAACTTTTACATAATTCATACTATTATATACCATAGAAATATATAAATATTTTAAAAATGTATTTCTTTATAACGAGCAAGCATTGGCATGCTACTTGTTTCTAACAGATTATTTCTGCTCGAGTCTCTTAAACCCAATACATTGCAGGACAGAGACCAGATCTATGTAACTTTGTGGAGGTTGATGTTAATAAAAAAACAAACAATAAAACCCTAACTCACCAGGAAGTGATCATTTGGCTAAATCTGTTCTGGTTCATTTAGTTTAGTCCTGTTTAAATGTAGCAAAATAAACAGCTAGGGGGGTAACTCTGAGCTTAGAACTGTGTAACAGTCATATCTGAAGCTAATTGAGGCCAGTTTGGTAAATAATTCCCTTTTCACAATTTATCACGTCTTCAGAAAAAGTCCTCTGAGATCAGTTTGTCAGAGGAGTTTCTCGTTCTTGAAGGGCAACCACACAGCGGAGGGACGGTTGAGTGATGGGATGCACAGGAGGGGGGCAGCCATCATGACGGTGGGGCATTCTGGTTCTGGTATATCGATGCTTTGTCTTTCAAAAGGTCTAGACATAGATGACAGCTCCAGCTCCCTAAAATGCCAAAAACACCAGGAAAAACCATCAGTGTCAGAAATGTTTATGCTTTTAGGATTAATTTTGTATTTGCAGGGGCCTGAGCATAGAGATGATAACATGCAACATAAAGATTTGAGGCAAACAAACTTTCACTTGCTTAAAAGCTACTTGAATTGTTTTGAAAGTTCAAAGCTTAAAGAATCTATAACAGCCCAAATCCCTGCAGGTTTCAATATGTTCCATGGTGATTGAATCCATATTGGCCAAATAACACAAAAGCAGAATGATCTTTTTTTTTTAGTTTTTGTTATAATACGATCAAAATACATTTTTAAAAAATTGAAAAATTTAAAAAAGTTAAAAAATTATGGAAGTTCATACAACTTTATAATGCACTTTTTTTATATTCCAGTAAGTTCTTCATTGCAATAAATTCATATGCAAGATTTTGTAAGTCCTAAAGTTCAGATTACTGGACACAAATCTGACTAATAGACCTGGGCCCACATCTCAAGAATAACACACACCTGAGCTCTGTGAGATCGACATCTATAAATAACAGTTTGTTTAGTGTCGTCTTACCCTCTGGAGGTTCAGACATGGGTGGGTTGAGACAGTACATGTGATAGCCTCGATCACAGTCATCACAGAAGAGAAGCTGATCCTAGGGCAAGGCACGACGGCAACACTTAATACAGAGCATTTGAGCCACAGCATTCATCTGCCTTTTGCTAAGACATACAACTGTGTCAAACTGGGCGAAAGCTCACGTCATTCTCGGAGGTGCCGCACATGTTGCAGCACTTGCACTCTATGCACTGCCAGCGGTACGTCTTCACAGCGGCCATCATTACAGGCGTGAACTGCAGGCAGGATGGGTGGCCTGAAGGGAGAGAGAAAAAGACGGCCTCTTTGTTACAAAGTCACCCTGCACTAATTTTTTTTTAGGTGAGCAGTCAGTCGTCCTGAACGTACCTGAACGTCCACAGTCGGAGCAGGACACCAGCTCCTCCGACTGGCCTGTTTTATGATTGGTTTTGGAGTCGCCCAGACAGAAATCGCAGTAATTATTGGGCAAAGCGAGACCGTCTGGACCCTTTTTCGGAACTGAAAAGCAACAGGAGGTAATTATGTTCAAGGTGTAAATGACTTCTCCTTCAGTGACTGTGGTGTTTTGACTTGAGTCTTCGCAGGAAGCGACCGCTACAGATTCATCACTTACTCTTGGGCTCCTCGGGCGGCGGGGGAGCAGGCTCCACCTCTATCTCCTCCTTCTCCTCACCTTCTTCTTCAGCCAGGTGGGAGTGGGCATAATGGTAGCTCAGACCAGGACGGTTCTTGTAGCGCTTCCCACAAACTGCCACCAAAACCACAAAAGACAACATGTATGAAAACAAAGCATCACCTGAGTCACTGATGAGATGAGGTTTTTTTTTAGGAAGTTCTTACTAGTACTTTGGGGGTAGGAAAACATAATCATCTGACTTTATCTACTTTCCTTTGTAGATTATGTTTTAATTTCCAATCAGTAGATATTATGTGTGGAATAGGTGATTTGTTCCATTACCAAGAGCTTTGAAAAATTATTATTAGATGCTTGTGTAATCATTGGCTAGACTATGTGTTGCACTTAAAAAAAAACATTTTCTCAATAAGTAATATATTAATGGCAAACATCTCCGTGAGAAGAATAGCCGGAACAACTAATATATCAAGAAATGTTCACACGAACTTCCTCTAAAGTTCATGTGAATTACATTAAACATCTGTAGAAAATCACAGTTGTTCCAATATATGCTTATAAAACTATTTTAAAGCCCTTAGAGACAAAGCTAAGTTTAAATGACACATTTTAAGGTTAATTTAGAAAATATCACTCCTAAGGGCTTACAGTGATTAAATACGTTTCTGTAGTGCCCTGCTTTCTAAAGTTCAGACGACCATAAAAAAGCATTATAAATGTGAAATAAGGAGAAAAGAGTAATAATGATGTTTTTAGACACGCATTGTTTTATTCACTGGGTGTGGAGCTGAAATACCATGAATCTTAGCACTAATGCTATCTATACCATCCGACCTCTGACGGCTATAGAGGCACAATCTGAAAATCACAATTTAAATGTCAGGACTATTTCCAGTACGACTGGCCTAAAGTTATACTGACAGTTCATCAGTGCATCATCTCATTTTGTTTTAAGCACATAAGTACTTCAAGTCCAATGTCAAAGACTAATGCTGTAAAAGATAATGCTCTCTATTACCATTAACACTATTTGCAGCACCACGTCTCCCTAATGATAATTAATATACAGTTGGATGAAGCAACACAGGCCTGACGTATTTAATGCTGATTTACTGACTCAGGGAGGACAAAGACTCCACTGTGTGGTCGTTATCACAGGGGGTGTGTGAGGGTTGTCATAAGAGAAGACACATCAGCCAACGACAAAACACTTCTTTCACTTCCACACTTGCTCTGAGTCATTCACTTCCCCTATTTCAAAAGGTCAGCGTAGAACAGTCATCCATGTTAGCCACTGAACTGGATCAAACCACAGATACGCATACGCCTCATGAAGGTACACCAGTGCCGACAGACACTTTTCCATACATAACTATCCTCAGAGTTCAAACAGGCATCAAACTAAGCTGGAAACCATGACAGAGGCAGCAGCTGGCTCACAAAGATGAACGTAGAATTAGCTTCGACAGGTTGCAGAGGTGCAGTGGAAGAAAAAAGTAAAAAAGGCACACAAAAAACACCCCAGTAATGCAGTCAAGTTGCACATTTTAAAGTAAAAAGTCAAGAGGTGAAGCACATGGAGTAAAGGACAGGAGGATTCAGCTGGGATTAGAGGGCCAGGCCGAGGGGGAAAAATACTCTCATAAGGTACAGCTTATCTTTTGTAGACTGTGACAGTTCAGATATTCTATTAAAGACAGATCACTCTTTACATATCTAACATGTCCTAGACCGTTAAGTCTAATTAATTATATTTACATCAATT
The DNA here is from genome assembly GCA_029814585.1 of Gymnapogon annona. NCBI lineage: Eukaryota > Metazoa > Chordata > Actinopteri > Kurtiformes > Apogonidae > Gymnapogon > Gymnapogon annona. The sequence goes on from JAPTHA010000007.1 coordinate 14,038,303, forward strand.
GTGTACAGCAAAACTTTTACCCTATGATCTACACAAAGAGCAAACTTACAATGTGACACAGACACAAAAAAAAACAGACAATGGTGACAAATGACAGGCAGGCTCGAGTAAAAAGGAAATCAGAGAAATATACCTCTTTCAGAAGGTTTTGAAATATGCTTTTGTTTGATAGTGTCTGAAAGAGAGAAGAGAAAGACAAGAGAGCACAGACAGAGGCTCAGAGACAGACTCAGACTGACGGAGACTCAGTCGACTCTAATCTACTGAGAACTGCAGCTGAAAGTGAAAATGCTTCACAAAGAGGAAACACACATTAAGGAGTAGTTTGACAGCAGAAAAGTGGAAGAAACACCCTCCCGCTACCCATGAAAAGCTTAGTTAAAGAAAGGATTGAATATAAGAACAAATGAATATTACTCACTTTAATATAGATATACATTTACTGGTTACTACAAAGATAAAGAGGAAAACAGAAGGGTGCTAAAAAAAGGAAAACTCAGGTACAGCTCTCCCTCCATTATTTTTTAATGCAATAGACAATGCAACTCTATTCACATCTGCAGTGACCTGAGTATATGTGTTTACTCTCCCCCCTTTAGTACTCACTATCACAGGCGTACGGCTTGTCTCGATCCTCTAGTGCAGCTGCGTCCAGCTTCTTCCTGCTGCTGCCAACGCCTCGGCCCTAAAGGCAGAAGGCTTATTAGGCCGACTGGAGCACACACAGCAAGGACTGGATCAGGTCCAGAGGAGACCTTGAAATGATCACGTCTGTCCAAGTCGGAAACCATCGCCAGAGCTTAAGTTTCGATGATAATGAGGTGGTTCAACTTTCAACTGCTGGCAATTTCTGCAGACATTTTGGTTTTGCTAATGCGTGCATTTTACTGTAACTGTGATGAAATCCCAATGTCACTGTCATAGAAGTCAAGTAGTTTTTCTTCCACGCTCACCTGTTCTTAGTTTTACTTCAAACGAAATGACACAATGTTCTTTCTCTTGCAACATCACTTGACCCAGCTTTTGGAAACTACACGGCGTACCTTCATCCCACTCTGAGCTGAACTCTATCTATTGTATGATCTTCAAATGTGATGAAAAAACTATCAGAGGGGCTGGGGTCCAACTACAAATATTCTCAACATTAACTGATGACACATTCGGGTAATACCCCACCTTTGTTGAAAGCTGGCAAAGATACAAGCACTCCCCAGAAGACAGAACCACTGCCTCAATTTATTAGTTTGTTTTTTTGTATAATTCTGATAGCATAGCACACTGGTTTCGATACTAATAAAAGCAACTCTGCAAGATAATTTTCTGTTTATATTAAAGGGGTGTGGTGGCACTGTGGTGTTGGATTTGAACCTTCATAACTTTTTTAAATTACATTTGCATAAACATTAACAACTGCACAAGTCTGCACCTTCACATATAAATCACAAAATTGAGGTTAATTTAAAATGTACATTTTATTGCTCTGTGCCTCTCAAAAATTGTACTAAGAGACTCTCAAATTCCAGGAGCCTGGAGCCTTTTCTCCTGTCACGGACATTATACAATCAGATACCAACAGTCATTTTTAGAGAGGTTTTATAGAAGGGCAGTAAATGCTACACCAGCAATCACAGTTTGAGAGTATGAGCAATTACAAAGCTTTTTGATCCATATACTGTATGTGGCTGATCATTCTAACTGTGACCACAATGACTTTCCTCTGTAACTTGAGTGCTTGAACATACCTTCCCCTTTCCTTTGCCTCTTCGTTTAGGCGTGTCTTCCTCATAGTCCTCGTCATCCAAGTCATCCAGGAAGTCGTCTGGCTCTAAGATTCTCTGGGGTTATTTTTTTTTTGTTTTCGGAAGATAGGAGAGAATTACACATCTATAATCTGTATTGAAATCTTTAAGTGTGGGGGAAAAACAATGTGAGAACCTTTCTAATTCGGGCAGCAGGATTCAAGTTTCCGGTGTAGTCGCTCAGGTTTGAGTCTTCTTCAGACCCTCGGACCTCTGTGGTTGTACGTTTGTCCAAAGAGTCACCCTTTAGCAGGGCCTCCAGACTGCTGCCGTCCGATGACAACAGAGCATCCTTCTTTAGTCCTATATCGACCTCTGTGCATGAATCACAAAATGAGCCAACCACAAAAACACAACACTCCTGAAACTCTAGAACAGCCTGAGTAAAGGATGCCGTACCAGATTTAACAGGAGGGAAGAGGAGTCGGGGGTCCTCTGGAGGATGAGTTCTCCGTCTCTTCCTCCACCTCCGGGATGGGTAAGTATAAAGCTGCCCTGGAGCCATGCCTAGAGAAACCATAACAGATCCAAATACAAAGCCTTGAACATACTGAAACGTCTCAGCTGACAGGCAGGTGGGGACAAAATATGTCGACCTCAGCATGGCATTTGCCTCTGCTCTGTCTTAAGAAGGTCAAAGAAACAAAACGATGTCTGTTTGCTTGTAATGGTGTACGGCTATTTCTGAGTTGAATGCAGTTTTTTTTTTAAAAAAGTTGAATAGAAAAAAACTTGAACATAATTCTGTGCAAATCCTTCACTGAGAATTCATGTTCATCTCAGTGAAGGTTGGTAAATATTTAAGGCAAGTCAACTGAATGAGTACAGGATTGCGTTTATACGGCTGAGCCTCACCTGGTCCCCTGTGTCTCTTTTCCATCCAGATGTAGCAGTTGCTCTGAGCCACACCGGTCTGAGAGTCGAGGAATGGCATCCGCACACTTCTCTCGGCACACAGCCGGGCATTGTAGTTATGACATTGCTCCATGGCATCTCTGTAGTACTGCTCTCCCAGCCTGAGAAAAAAAAAAGTCCAGGAAATCTCACCTTGCGGAAGACAAAAATACACACTCTTCTAGGAAGGTGATTAGGGTTTATGTGGGTTCAATGAATACAAAAGAGAAGGCAAACCCTTTGCTTCTCCTTTGTGTTACAAACGTGAGAAAAGCAGTGCTCTAATAGTCAATAATAATTCTTCAAATTAAATCATCGGGAAGTGTCACAGAAAGTGGCCTTTTGTTCAAAAACAAACCCAGAGATCACTACTGAAACAGACTGTTTCCAGCCTGAATACATTCATTTACCTTAAAAGAGTAATTGCATTCCTCTTTTAAAAAAACTCAACACGTTAAACAGGGTGTTTTTACTGTAATGTGCAAGTACAAGCAGATAAAACCACTTAAGTTTGTGGGTTGCAGTTCAAGCTCAACCTAAGAAACTATCCTGGAGGAACAGGGTATTCAACAGACTTTTTCCCTCAAAGACAAAAGACATCTGCCAGTAACCTGATAAAAGTTTAATAACTACTGAACCACTGATCATGTAAATAATTCAGTGAAAATGTAGTTTCTCAGCTTTTCATTGTCATCAGATATGTTCTGAGGCTCCTTGGTGAACTGCCATCTTCTGCAACATTGAGTCACCAGTGAAACCCAAGGAGTTTTGACAAATGTGTGTATTAGGGGGGATGGTGACGGGGAGTACAGAGAGCTGGTGAGGGCCTTCACCCAGTAGACTGTTGACAATCCCCTCCACCTGAATAACATCAAGACCAAGGACATGGCCATAGACCCACGTCGGTGCAAATCCCCCCCACTGCTGGTCACAATAGATGGTGTGGACATTGAGGTGGTGTCCCAGTACAAGTACACCTGGATGATATGCTGGACTGGTCCTTCAACATCACTGCCATCTGTAAGAAGGGCCAGAGTCGACTTCACTTCCTGCGGAGGCTGCACTCCTTTGATGTGTGCAGCACGATACTGTACATGTTTTATAAGTCGTGGTGGAAAGTGTCTTTCTGTATGCTACTGTCTGCTGGGGGGGCAACCAGATGGACAAGGACAGTAGGTGGCCGGTTCAGTAGTTGGACTTGGACAATGTGGGGATGGTCGTGGAGAGATAGACTAAAAGCAAGGTGCAGAGCATCCTGGCCAATCCTGACCACCCACTGTACAGGACTTTGAATGCAGCCACTGACTGCTATCGATGCACTAAAGGACGGAGCACTTTAGGCGATCCTTCATCCCCTCTGCCATCAGACTGTACAATTCCCCATATCCTCCCTGTGGTTTTATGTGTGCATGTTGTTTTTATGTGTTCGTATAGGTTTTTATGTTTTTTTATGTCTTTTGTGTCATTCATGTAATTGAATGAGTGAATGGAGTTACTTGTTTATACATTGAGTTAATCATAGTTTACTGGAAAAAGTCCTTTTTCTTCAATTAGGTCTGTTTTGCTATTATAACCTTTGAATTCACTCAAAGCATTTATGAATATCTATACAATGAGTGAACCAAAAATAAGAAAATACCTAACTTTATATCGAAAGTGCAGTTTAATGATATAATAAATACTGAATACGGACTTGGGGAAGATTAGTTGTAGGGACAATTCCACAATTTAAGTTGCCATCAAAATAGTTGTAACTCTTCCAAGGGTTAAAACTTGTTGTGAAACTGAGGATCTGATCATAATACTTTATGTATTATAATACATAATGTATGTTATGCAAGTACACTAAACAAGCACGTTTATCTCCCCCCCCCCCCCAAAAAAAAAGTTCAGGTGAAAACATGTCTCATTAGTGTAACTCGTTCAATTTAAACGTTAAAGAGCGTAAACGTGGTCGGTAGCAGCTGATTTCTTTGACTCTGACGTCTCCCACCTGCGCACCTGTTAGCATAATGAAGACGGAAATCAACCACGTTTGACTACAACCGAGGGCGGAACGTTGAAACTACAAACATTAACTTTTACAACAGACCGAAAAGTTACTAATGTTTATAGTAGCACGGGAGCTGGAGCACAAACAAACGCGAGGCCTTCGGATAAAACGCTATCTTTTCATTCATTCCATATTAGTTGGCCGGTCGCCACAGCCGTCTGCGCTAACGCTGCCCACAATTACACCCTCTTTAGCCTGTTAGCGTCAACGCCACCTAGCCGCTGTGCCGTACTTGACGTTAGCACGATAGTTAGCTGTGCTTCTACAAAGACACTACAAGTTGAAATGTTGTTTCTGTAAATACACTAACGATTAAACCGTCGCTTCTTCTGTCACGCGTGTTCTTAATTCGCGTCTCAGAAACGTCATCTGAGAGTCTGCTAACTATTCCACTTCCATTCCAGGATGTGAACAGACACGACGGTCCGACAGCGCAGGCTAACGTTACTAAATCACTACAAATGCCCCTGAATGTTCAAGCGACACCACTAGCAGCCGTGCGAGGAGCCAGTCGGCGAGATAAGACCTCGGTGCGTGTCACCTAACATGTTGTAAGGTATAGATATATATATATTTTTAAAGTACAACACTTACAGTTTGACAACATTCTCAACAACAGCTGCCATCTTGGTTTTATTACACAGGGGATGTGACTATGGGAAACACACGCCCTCCGTCAGGGCTTCAAGGCAAATACAATAGGTTACAGCGCCATCTGTTGGTGAAAACGAATTTCTGCAACATAAAATGCCTTTAGTTTGGACCCTTTTCCACTGCAGGAACTTCTCCGGGAACTTTGAGCATTCCCTTAAAACTTTGAAAACCTTCCTCAAACAGAGTTTTTCCATAATACGCTGGAATTTACAGAACATGAACAGGTAACTGGGACTCGACATCTTGAATGTAAAGTGTTTTCTTTTTGTCAACACAATCTATTGGTATTTCTTGTTTCGACAGCCTGCAAAATTAAAGCACTTCCCTAAATGTATTAAAGCATTTTCTCTTAATAATGATCAATAATTAGCAATGGGACACCTACGCTATCTATTGTCAAAAAATGGCAACTACAAAATTGAGAAAAAACAGCAATAGCAATA
>JAPTHA010000007.1:14046757-14060955 GCA_029814585.1 Gymnapogon annona
CTTCCCTGTGTGGGACTAATAATAGTGTATCTCACAGCGGTTGGCATATAGAGCTGGTCTAACCAGACTCTTGGATTAGTTCTAATAGAAACCAAACAGAACCCTTCTGGAGCACACACACTTGGTGACAGTGGTGAGGAAAAACTTTGACAGAAACCTGGAGCAGACCCCGACTCCTGGAGGATGGACAGGGTAAAACAAGAGAAAGAGAGAGAAGGGGGTTGGGGGCAAGTAGGAATGATTTCCTGTGCTGTTCCGTGGTGCATCTTGGGTGTGATGAGTCAGTTATTGAATGTGCTGCTGTGGCTGACCAGTATGACCAGTATGTCATGGAAAGGGTGAGAGGTTTTCTCCAATATTATCCTTACCTTAGATGTTGTTCTTTCCAAACACCACCATCAGGGGATGCAACTCTATCTCCACAACATCACTGTGTTTATGGGTCAGTTTGTTCAGTCCGTGAGCGTCCACTACCTTCAGTCTGCTGCCCCAGCATGCAGCAGCATATAGGACAGTGACCAGTGTAGACTCGTAAAACATCCTGAACATCATCTGGGAGACACCGAAGGGCCTCAGCCATCCACAGTGCATTATTGTTTTTTATTCAGTCCAATTTATTGTCAGTGTACGCCCCATATATATGGGCAATCCTCAAAGTAATGGGCCAATCAATTGTGAGGTAACATGTCTATGAATATGTGTGGACAAAATTTATTCCAACTAACTTAAAACACAAATAAAATAATTCAAGTAACTAACCAATCTGTATGTACTGCCATCCTTGCAGACATATTTTTTGTGCAAAATTATACTTGGTAAAGGGAAATTCATGAAAATGTTTGGAGTTGTATTGATAGGGTTATGATGATGGTATTTTACTGATCTGACCCACTTGAGATTGAATTGCTCTGAATGTGGAGCCAGAACTAAAATTCTTCATATCTTCTGTACAATTGCATTGCACAAATCCATCCGAAGTGCCAGATTTGGCCCCCGGGCCGCATGTTTGACACCCCTGCTTTCTCTCTATACTGCAGTTGCAACATCACATGCACAGCTGGTTACCAACCATCTATACACATCTAAGGTTGATTAGCTGCATGGATATTTCCAATATTGACAAATAGATTCTGTAAATAAATAAAAAAATAGAAATGTGTTAAATCATAACAGGTTAAATCCAGACAACACAAACAGATATCATACAAACAAAACACAACACCATTATTTTGATTAAACCATGTTTTATTATTCCTAATATTAGATGTAGATACACAAGTCAACAAACATTTTTCCATTTGTAATGAAAATGCTCCACAGCACACTGACATCGTGTGGAAGGGTCTGGTATTACAGACACGTACCTGAAAATGGACAGCAGTTACACTTTTTGCAGTAAGTTGCATTAGTAACAGTAGTAGTAATAGTAACAACAGTAGCAATAATGATAATAATAGCAATTAATAATAGTAGTGGTATTAACAACTCTGAATTACAGAGGAAGAAACAGACATTCGTCAAAAGTAATGCGAAATGAAGGTAGGTGGACAGGCTTATCAAATGCTGCAAGAACAGACCACTGGATGAAAAAATACAAGCTCCCACCAGACAGCGAATTTACCTGCCTTCTTAAAAAAGGAAGCTCAAATTGTCACCAGTCGTTTTTATTATTATTATTACTCATATCTAATACTTAACAAGTAAAAGTTTTCTTCTTCATTAAGTACTCCATCATTATAGTCACTCTTCACTTTCCAAAAAAAAAAAAAAAACCTTTTGACATCAATAATACAGACTTTTCATTTTCTGGCCAAAGCTCACCAGCAGCACATAGTGATTTGAAAAAAGATGCCAGATGCAACACCAAATTACAGCCAGCTCAGGACATTTCCACAAGACTGGGTTTGCCGGGGTCATTCTGCATTAAATATACAGTACAGTTTATGTGCAGGTGTGTGTGTGTATATGAAAGAGAGAGTTTGTGTGTATCAAGTATGAGAAATATTTTTGCTTCACATGACCAATTTGGCCAAACTAATTTGAGTCATTCACATTCAAATAAGCAAGTTAAGAAAATACACCGTGTTAACTTTGAACTCCCATACGTTGACTCCGTGCTGCGTCTGATTTCTAGATCAGAAGGAAGGATGTGGCCATTCCTACTACAGCCCCGTCACCAGAAGCGAAGGACGCCTCCACTCGAAAATTGTGCACAAAGTACGTTTACTGCATTGGCTCACTTATGTATGCAATGACCTTATTGACCTCGTTTTTCAGATTGGAGTTCAGTTTGAGGCGACTTAAACCGACTGAAACTGAAACCAGGAGCTCCTGAAACATCAGGGTTTAACGTCTTACTGGCAGAGACAAGGCAGCTAGTTTGGATAAAAGGCTGAACTCGGAGCTGTGGGGTAATTCCAATTGAACACTGTCACATTGGGATTATTTTCTTCTTTTTCTCTGATTAGGAGGGTCTTTGGGTTCAGCCCACTGGGTGCACATTCATTAGCGACTCTTAAAAATAAAAGGCCAACCTGTTTTATACTTTAATCAAGCCATTAAAAACTACATACCAAGTTCACTTCCAGTAATCTGCAGTTTGGTCAGACATTCGTGTGAACCCTACATCATGTGGGCTCCGCAATCTGCACAGTTTGAACCATGGATTTACCAGCCATAACTGGCAATGTAATGGAAAAACAAAAACCTCCAATTCAAGATTGTTATCCAGGTCTTTGAGGTGTCATTTTGGGCGGTAAGAAAAGGTATATCACCTGTACTTACTAACTTGTATTTAGTGACTTATGATTGTAAATATCAACAACGGACCAAATCGTCTAAATACTTGACATATAAAACTGTTACCAACAGCTTCACAACATACGGCCACAACTATTTCAAAATATTATGGACACTAATAAATATTGAGATTTACTTTTAAATCCTCAGTTAAATTTACAATCCTGTGTTGCCACTTCATTTTCGATTATTGCCAATGTACATCTACAATATAATAATTTGCTCTCCGACCCCAACTATGAAGTGATTTTTCCTGTTTTCAGAGTACACCGACACAGTGGAGAACTGATGGCAATGACGACATCACACCATTATGAACCTACATAAAATCATGCCACATACGCAACGGCGCAAAACCTGTTTAAGAGAATTTCCGACTGTTCCCACGCAAGGACGGAACCTTCTGTTAATCAGGCAGTCTTGCATAATACACTTGCATCCACTGACATACATTAGATCATTGCCACAGGATACGTTTGTAACATTCTCATGGTTTGTACTAAGAAAGCTTCCTGTATTCGAATAGAGGCTGGGTTTTATAAAATGTTTCTGTTTTCTGTAGTGGGTTCAAGTAAGGCTCAGTACCGTTCTCTCTGATGGGCAGCTCTGCACTGCCGCCGACCCCATCACACTTCCACACCTGTCACTTCATCTGTAACGACACCTATCAGCTGTCCATCTGTCCTGCTCCCGCCGCCGTCTGCCACAGAATATGTGCTTCAGCTTATTATCTACAAACCGCCCCAATGCGTTCACACCAGTGAATAGAGGGAACAGAAAAAAAAAAAAGAGATGTGAAGACTGAAACAGAAACAGTCTGGAGGAACGTCATTGGTAAATATCAACCTAGTTATAAGAACTCCAAAGCAAAGTAAATACAGGTTTAGAAACTAATTCCGATAATACGGTTTTGTGTTTGTGTCTGGTTTTGTCTGTTTTTGCGAAAAAGCAGTGTTTGCCTGGCCGCGTTTTCTCAGAAATAACATGAACGTGCAAAATCCACAGCACCACAATGCACGCACGCACACACACACGCACTCACACACACTAGAAAACTAATCTTCTCTGCTTTGTACAGAAAAAAAGTGAAAAATTAAGCAGAAAAGATCACTCAAAAGAAAGGATCAAATACAGGCAAAATTCAAGATCAAATAAAAAATAAAACCACTTATTAAATATATATATATATGTATATATCAATTTCCCAATTAAATTTGTGATCACTTGACTGCACACTGCTAAAATTAAATGAGCTTTATTTCTCAAAGCACCTCATATCATTCCATTAAAAAAAAAAAAAAAAAAAAACAGCACGAGGCCAAGCCCAACATTCCACTAGTTGAACCAGATCTGTTTTGTCTCCACACAACATGAATCAAGATCAAGATTATCTACTATCAAATTAATTAACTTTATTTTTCAAACCAGCCATAGCAAAAGATAAATAATAGTAACAACAGCAGTAATATTGGTCAGGTTAATAACATCAATACCAAGAACAGAAAAAGAGACTGATGTGATTCTTCCCCAAATGATAGTATGTGAAAGTGGAAACTCCAAGTGAGTGTGCACCCATGGAAACCAGTGTAACCAGTGGCACAGCATCCAAATGGTTCAGCACTCACTGAAAAGAGAATGCAACCCAGGCCCAGTTGGAGGAGTCAGACTAATGAGCTCTGCTGGTTGAACTCACTCAAGTAAATCTGAATGAGGCCTTTGATTGCTGGGTGCAGCTAAATGGGATTTATGTATTGCGCAAAACAGAAAAAGTAACAGATAAAACCAGAGAGGGAAGGAATCAGAGAGAAAGAAAAGAAACAACGTTCTCTGGAAGCCACAAAATGCAGCTGTTGACAAATTCCTCTGGGCCTGCACTGAGAGCAGTGTGTTTGTGTGTGTACTTTCCTTTCTGCCTGTTTCAGTTTGTTGAAATTTTGTCAAATGTAGTTTCCATCATAGGTTTTTCAAATGTTCTACTTTTTTTTGCCAAAGAAGCTGAACCTCTTTTCGCGATCCTTCTCTTTGCCGTCTTTGTTGCGCATGGTAACGCTTCCAGCATCACCTGAGCAGGGGGAGATGGGAGGCATCGTCATGGCACGACTGAGGACCCGCGGGGCCCCCGGGGAGTCACTTGACCCTGTTGGAATGGAGATATGGATGGAGCGGATCCAGGAGCTCATCTCCGCCTACGGAGCAGAAGACACAAGGAATTAAACTCCTTAACACAGCACACAATCACACTGCATTAAACAAGTGTATGTTAATGAAATTATGTGTATATTAATAGGGAATGTTTTTCTGATCTAAAACACTCTGTGATGCAATTGCCTGCATGAAAAGTGCTCTATAAATAAAGTTTGATTGATTGATTGATTGATTGATTAATAAACTAATGCTGTTGTCTGCATCTCACCTCATCCTTTGCTTGGAAAAGGTACTCTTTTCCATCTCCTAGCCTGTAGAAAGTGTTGAAAAGGTTAATCGTGCATTTGAGTGAAGCTCTGACGACTCATTACTGATCATTTACCATGTATTGCCAAAGCATCATCTTTTTCATTGATTATTATAAAACCATCAGCAGTGCTTGACAAACACAAATCCTTCCTCTGTGATGTCCTCACTCACCTGAGCTTGAATACATGTTTCCTCTTCTTGTATTCATGTGCTACCTCACACACTGCCTCGCCGAGACTTATGGGTACCTCCCCATGGTATGGAATGCCATTGCTAGCGCTCTTGCTGTCTTTGTAGAAACCCAGACTTCCTTTCCTCAGGACACAATACACGTTCTGCCAGGACCTAGAGAAATACCAGGACATAGAGAAATATTCAAATCTATGTAATGTCATTTTCCATCTCAATTATGACATTTAATTTTTTTTTCCTTTTCCCAACAATGTTTTTTGGCACACACTCTTATATCCAAGTGTGACTTTATAGGAAGGACAGGTTAGGTTGTAAAACCGTTTCACCAGATATGACAACACAGCGACATGAGCATATTTTAGTCTAATCTATTAAATGATGTCCAGATAAAGTCATTTTGATATGTTTCATCTTTTTAAATTGTTTTAAGTTTTTGGACTTTATTAGAATAGACTCACATATTTACTCACATTTAATGGCATTTTTGACCAGTTTGTCACAACTATTGAGACAGCAGTATACTATGTAATACTGAAGGTGTGATGTGACCCTGTTGTTTACATTTGTTCAGACAGCTGACCTGGTAGCTGCTTTTTTGCTGTGGGACTCCATCTCCTGTTTCCGACACAGCATGCCCTCCATGGCTTCTGGCTCAGACTCTGCTCCACCCCTGCTCGGTAACGTGGCAGACGGTTCAAGGCGAGATGACGCCAACCCACTGTCTCTGCCTGGTCCATTCACTGACTCCGACTCAGAGCCCTGTGGTTCAAATGTCAAGAAGAATGGTGATGGGCAGGTAGAAAAACATGGCTGGCAGTAAGCACTGAGAAGCAAAGCAGCCATTCACAGCCATACATGAAAAGCCATGACGACACTTGCTTTGAAGACACTGTGATTATCTGAACTGGAATGTACACAAAATGTGTCACACACAGGTAAGACAAACAAAACAATAATACACATGAGAAACAGACATGCCATCGATGTATGGAATGAACCTGAATGAATACAGATAACTCAACTCTCCACATATTCCATGACATTTACACAAAAACGTTTTTAAAAAAATCTTTTAAATCACTTCTGTATGCAGACAACTGGAAAAACAGCGATCACAGTCACAACCACAGATACAAAAAACAAACAAAACACATCTATATAATTAAAGCAAACATATTCTGAACCGTCACATCACAATAATCAGCTGTCTTTGCATCTTCAAAATACTTCTGCAAAATGACACACAAGGAGAACATGGAGGGAACTTTAACGAGCTACACACCAATAGTCTCTAAATTACAGTTACCACCATCACAACAATGCTTGACATCTACTTACTCCTCTCCTGGTTCATATGAGCACATATACAACAGCTGACGTGACATCCATGAAGACACTCATGAATGTGCGTCATGCCTTTAGACAGCGATGGGACTCATTAATGAAACTGAATGAAGAGATAAAGCAATGAGTGCATCTGTGACACAGAATGATGGCTTCTCCATAAAGAAATGAAGCGCTGCAGTTGACCAGGATCGGAGCGGAGGCTGTGAAGGGTTTTGGGGAAGCTACAAAGCGGACCATGACTTGGTACTCACACGCTCCAGCTGTTTTGGCTTACACACACGTTTAGCCTCTGATTTCTTTCCCACTGACAACGATAGCGATAATGATTGCTGGTAAAAACGCAATAGGAAATTGTTAAGAAGTCTTTGTCTCAGACACATCAACTGATCAATTGTGTGGGTTCAAGTATAAAGCTGATCAAGTTCCATTATTACAGGAAACCCTTTAACTTGTGCAGAAGCTGCTTGTGTCTCCGCTGACACATATAAAACCACAACATGTTTTAGAACCTGGGCTTTTCCTAGAATCCAATACAGTGAAATATATTTCATCATGTTTAGATATCATAGCAAGGGTTTCTTCTGTCGTCATCTGTACTTGTAGAAAAAGGTTGGACACCGATACCAGACAGACACCCCCTCCCTCAGTACAACAACAAGCCACAATGAAGACGACTTAGACCTGACACTAAACTTAGGATCAAAGACTCAGATTAATACTTTGTAGGCTTTTCCCAGTTCTAAAACCTTAGTAAGGGTTAGTGCTTATTTTGTGGGCAGGACCAACCATCCTGGCCCTCTTCTCAGTCCTTAAATAGGGTGCTCTCAGCAATTAGCTCAGAACACATCCAGAAGTTTTCACCAAGACTTCAGAGGTGTCCTCCTGCTGACGAAGCTTTTGCGATAGAAGCGAAACGTCCAACCTTTTTCTACAAGTACAGATGACAACAGAAGAAACCCTTGCCACGATGGATTTTTCCTGTACGACAGAGCCTTCACAAGCATCATGTTCAGATACCAAACCCTTCCATGCCAATAAGAGATGCACGTAGCACAACCACCAAATAACCTTTGAACATCACAACCACAGCCTTAATCAGCATTCTAAATGGGAAGGCTTTAGCTCTGCAGCCCATGAAAAATGTCTCTACATGACATTTTCTAACAATTAGAAAAATATGACGCGTTACCAAATCCGACCCTAACTATGATTGAGAGGAAATCATTGTAGCCATCTGTGATTTAAGATAGTTAGGATGAGGCTAAGACAAATTAAATCTGCTGACAAGTGAATAACGCCAGTTCCACTTTCACATTGTAACAAACATGATGGGCATTAGTGAGTGGAGAAGAGACAGAGACACACACTTACATAATGTTAGACCTTGTTCAATACACGACATACGTAGGTAAGCGAGATACATACATAAAGATAAGCGAGACACGAGAGTCACAGTTATCTTAGAAATCCATGACACAAGATATGTAATGATATGGAGAGACAACATGTATATGAAATAACAAGATTTTAATCAAACAATTATTCCACATTGGTCGGCTGCACCATCTCACCTGAGATGTGTCGTTGTCACTGTGCACACCATTCACTGACACTGACTGATTGAGTGTGGTCTGGTCCAGACTGGTCCTGCATTCCAGATTGATAGAAGCATGTCAGACAGAAATCCATTTTCTTATGTATGGCACACATGGACCTGGTTGTGCTTCACTAAAGTGTAATTTCTGTGTGGTTTACCTGGCTGCAGAATCATGTATCTGACTCTCTGCTTCAGATTGGGCCACTTCCTCTGCTGGGGGTGGTGTCGGTGGCCGTCTTGCCCTCTCCTCTTCCTCTAGCCTTCTCTGAATCTCTTTCTCCTCAAGCTGAAAAATGGTAGACCATGTCAGTAATGTTATCTAAACGTGATATCTTGTCACTGACGACAGATCACTTCAGCGTAACAGTGGTGAACATTCAGCAGATGTAGCTTCTGTCGATAAAGTGATGAAGTCATTCCTCTACTTACTGTTGTAAGTTTCTCCAGCAGCACAAAGCGCTCCTCCCACGCTGCAGCAAGCTTCTCAAATGCTTCATGGCGCTTAATTAAGCTCTCCACTTCATCCACATTTGAGCCAAGTTCTGCTGCTCGCACCAGAGGTTCTTGCCCTGCCAGCCATGACTCTGCCACGTAGGCATCACGCCCAAACTGCAACACCTCCAGCACTGAAACCCAAGACGAGGAAAACAGACAAGATCACAAAAAGGAGATTAACATAACCCACAGTCTGGGGTGTGTATTTGTTCTGCATCCACTGCTGCACCAACAAAAATATCTCATGCTGTATTACCACCATTGTGTCGCACTTCAAACAGTTTAGAAGAGACTCAGCATGCATACCAATCTGTAAATGGTCCATCTTGTCTTGCCACTTTTTGTTGATCTTGTCTCTCTTTTCCTGAAGTTGTGTCAGTTTCTCCCTTATCTATGAGTCACGAAAATATAACATTGGCATAAAGTTATACGCTACGTCTAGAAAGTGTATGAGAAAGATGAGAGTAGGTTTTAAAAAATGCATTGGAACACTTGCAGAGAGAAAAATACCTCATCAGCTGCATAGTGATTATTGTTGATGAGTGTGTTTCCCATCTCAATACAGGCAGTGAAGCTATCTGCTCTTGTCTCAATCTCAGACTTGATGTCCTGATGATTGGCAATAACCAATCCTGCAGAAGACACATCCCTGCAAAGGCAGAAATGACAAAAGGTAAGACATAAAAAAACCCTTTGACTGCATCAGGATTGAAGCAAAGATTTTACTGAGAACTGAACAAAACGCCACTCACCTAGGGCTATCATGGGCATCAATCTGCAGGTTGACACCATCCATCCACAGCATGAGGTCTCGTACCATGTTGAAGAAGCGGAACTTCTCCACAGTGTCCAGCAGGAGGAGCCTGCGAGCCTTGCCAGCCTCAAGGAGGCCCTCCCAGGCAGATGTAACTGCATGTTCACTCCTGTGAATGTCGTCAGCTTTTTCACCAGCGTAGGCCTTCTGTAGTCGTGCAGCATCATCTTGCACCTGGTTGACCTGCAAGATGAATGAAGAAGAGTGAACATTAAGTATTTAATTTAAAAGGTCTGGTGTCTCAGACAGATTTGTACTCAATGATTTCAAGAAAGCTCACCTGTCCACTCAGAGCTTGGATGTCATGCTCAAAAGTGTTATGCTGTCTGTGTAGATGTTGTACAGTGTTCAGATCACGACCCAGGTCAGAGGGCAAGACCTCCCTCTTTTCTTTCACCCGTCCTAACACTTCCATGGCATCCTGATGGAAGCGATGCAACTCATAGGATGCTGCCAACATCTGTGTGCGTGTGTCTATGAGCTCCAGCAGATCAGCCCACGCGTCATTTAAACCGTCCTTCCACTCAGCCACACTGGCGTTTTCAGGGTGACCTGATTCGATCAGGTCATCTGCCAATGCATTTACACCATCGACACGCTCTTGGCCAATAGTACTGGTGTCACGAGCAAACTCACGGAACTTGTCCCGCAGCATCTGCGGAGAAAAATCAGAGAGAGAGAAAAACATGATTCATTTATCTTAGCTTAACTCACTGTCTTGAATACATGGAAAAGAGGAAAATCAACTCACTGTGACATGTTCATAGTCCTGTCCTAGTTCATGTGAGCCAGCGACCACCTCCCTCTCAGCAATCCACTGTTCCAGGTCATCCACCTCTCGCTTCAGCTGGGTCAGCCGCAGTCTCTCTTGCAACCGCCCACGCCGCTCCTCAGCAAGATCCTTCAATCCTGCATAGAGCTTGTCTACTTGTGCTTGCCGTAAGTTGATTCTGTCACTGGTAAAATTGAATAAGATTTAAGTCACCATTCATATCCTACAACAAACATAGTGCAGGTGTCACAACACATGCACTGCAACCCTCACCTCTCTGGATGCTCACTGGTTACCATGAGGCGACTGCTGTTGGCGAGCTGGTGAATCGTCTGGGCATAGTCTTCAAGGGCTTGTTCCAGGCTCTGATGCTTCTTGACCATCACTAGTGCACTTTGCTCATCCTTGGAAACAGAAAAGAGTCAAGTTCTGACAAGGTACTAGACTGAGAGAAAAATCATAGTGTCTTAATTTTTTCTCAGCACACCTTGGCCTTTTCTTCAGACATCATATGTAGCTCTTGCTCTCCCATCCAAGCTTCTGCTTCCGCAGCATCAGCATAAAACTGCTGGGCACGATTAGCTTCGATTAAACGGTCATGACGTTTGTCAGTTTCAGCAATCAGCTGGTCCCAGAGGTCCTTCAGCTCCACAAGGCGCTCCTCAAGGACAGATTGTCTCTCCCCATCTACCTGACTTTGAGTTTGGCCTCGTTTATGGATGTCATCAATGCGAGGCTGATGACCCTGGATCTCCTTCTGTAATGTCTGATGTACGAACAGGAGGTGTGTTTAGCATTGTTTTGGCAGTTACTACATGCTTACATTTAACTACATTAAAGTTGTATTAAATAATGAGGTACATTTAAATTATTTTGTTATACCTGGTTCTTCTTAATGAGAAGCTGTACAGTGGGCAAGTCTTTTCCGTGGTCTGTAGAAGATGCTAGGGGCATTCGCTCTTTCACCCACAGCTAAGGGAAAAAATACATACATTTGGAAAATATTAAAGATCTAATTTATCCACAAGAGCATATACACGTTCCCATCCTTGCACGTTATGTATGCAGTTAACAAACCAATCCAACTCACTATTTCATCCTCTAAATCTCTGTTGAACTGATGGGCTTCTTTAGAGGCCAAAAGTTGCTGCCTCCTGACCCTGAGGGGCTCCTGAAGGCTGGAGAAATTGTCAGTAACACGCCTTTGCTGACCATCTACTTCAGCAAGTCCAGCATCTTCCTGGGAGAGTGCCTGAGCCTGAGTCTGCAGGGACTGGACCTCCTTCTCACGGATCTCCATTTGGTGCTCCAACATCTATAGAAGAAATACAAATATACATTACAAAATAACAAGTCACAATACAGTCTGCACTTTAAATAAAGCAGTTCAACAGGCTCAGGCTCTGTAAGTTCAGGATCTATAAACATTAACCTGAGATGTATGTAACGTTTCATTTCTTGCATCTGTAAGACCAACTATAAATAGCTGTTTACACTGATGAGAGATGAACACATAGATTGTGGGTTAATAGTACTGTGTACAAGTGGGATTAGACAATAGACCTTACCTGGTGTTTTTTGAGCAGGATGTTAACGCTGGTCAAATCCTTGCCATAGTCATCACTCTGCAACTGACCCTCGAGGTTTTTCAGCCAGACGTCCAGAGCTGAGCAGCTCTGTGTAAAGAGCTCTGCCCTGTTAGCGTCAAACAAGCACTGGGCCTTTGTTTGGGTGGTGCCTTCCAGCTCCACCCACTGACGCTGAAGATCCTCCAGAGTCTGCTGAACGACTGGTTTCAACTCAGGCTTCTCTGCCACTAGTGCCTGCCCTTCCTGTTAAATACACACAGCAATATAAACTTCGCATTCATTTTGATGGTTTGAATACCGCAGTGTTGACAAAAATAAAACTGATTAAAAATTACCAGGTATTACTTGTCAGATAAATTTACTGGACTTTCTTCACAAGGTGTTTGAATTATAATGTCATACCTTATCAATTTTGTCCAACCAGTCCTTATTTGAGGCCAGCTCTGCCATAAACGCCTGATGTTTCTGCCACTTGCTGTGAAGATTTCTGGCCTCATCGTACGACATGTCCTGAGCCGTCAGCATTTTCTCATTGATCCACAACGTCAGCTACAGGAAAAAAAAGAAAAAAAGAGTATAGTCAGGAAATAGCTGCAATCACTAATAACATAATTAAATAAATGATCATGCGACTTCACAAAATACAATACCTCCTGTCCATCTTGAAGGAAATGCTGAAGTTCCCGGTTGTCTTTAAGCTTTGCCAGCAACTCATTTGCAGCCTGCTTATTCTTAAAATGCCTAAAAAAATAATTTAAAGTTAAACAAGCAATTAATCAAAATTAACAATAAGCAATTTAAAACAAAAATATGAACAAGATTTAGCTCCTTGTTTCATATCTGTTCTAACCTTTCCTGGATGGAGTCAACTTTTTCCTGGATCTTATCTGAGTTCGCATTACAGTCATTAATGAGGCGCCGTCCAGCCTCCACTACACCAGTTATCTTCTCCTCACTGGCTTCGGTGGTGGTGAGGAAATCCTCATGTTTCTTAATGGCCTCCTCTGCCCCCTGAAGACTGGTGGGCATTTCAGTATGGGACAGCACATACTCCTACACCGACAAGAAAAGAATGTTAGAATGCTGTGCTGAGGATGAAATAATTCAAAGACAGTCCTTATTCACGAAACTGTGTTAAGCATGAAGCTAAGACATTTACATTTTTACAAATAAAAAGCAAAAGAAATACACATAGATTTGCTGAAGTGGAACCCTAGAGCTGAAAAAAAACAATAATATTGCAAAGAGAGGATGATGAAGCACTGAGAAAACTAACGTATTTCCAACCCATTACTTTAATGGTACCCTGCTGAAAAACTTAATGGATGTTCATATTTCTCACTCAGTTATTTGGGCTTGCCAACTATGTGTGACTGTAGACAATGATTTGTGTATCAGTGATGCACATAGCTCTTGTACTGTTCTCTAACCTGACTGTTGAGGAAAGCCTCTGCCTGCTTTGCATCTCTCAGGAAAGTCTGGAAGTCAAAGCCTTGGGCCAGGAGACTGTGCCGGTTCTCCCACATGCGACGCAATTCGTGCCAGCCAGTATCCAGTGCCTGGAGCCTTTGGGCCAAGAACATGTGCTGGGCATCTGTCTGACC
This sequence comes from Gymnapogon annona, assembly GCA_029814585.1. NCBI lineage: Eukaryota > Metazoa > Chordata > Actinopteri > Kurtiformes > Apogonidae > Gymnapogon > Gymnapogon annona. The sequence continues at coordinate 14,060,421 of JAPTHA010000007.1, forward strand.
CTGAGTGACCTCCTCACCAACCGCTCGCATCTTCTCATAGTCATCCTTATAGTTATCCACCTCATTCTTGATACTCTCATGTTGAGCAAGCAAACTCTCAGCCTCTGGTAGAGAAGTAGGAATGTCCTCTGAGGCCACAGCAGTTTGGGTGCGGGATAACCAGGATTGGAAGTCATCAAGATCTCTAAGGAAGCCCTGGAGCTTGCTTGCTTCGCCCAGTGACTCTTCACGTCGTTTCATGGTGGAATTTAATTCCTCCCACACCTCTTGAATCTCCGCCAGGCGTCCTTGAATCTCTCCAGCCTGCTCTGGATGTTCATTGGCAAGCTTTTCTGCCTCATTTCTCAGGTCATCCAGTTTTCCCTGCAAATGATTTAAACACAGTGATAACAAGGAAACTTGGCATTAAGTAAGATCATTAATTTGGTTTATTTTAAGATAATTGACACCAAAATGTGTTTTGTGGGGGGGGGGGGGGGGGGGGGGGGGGGGGGGGGGGGGGGGGGGGGGGGGGGGGGGGGGGGGGGGGGGGGGG
>JAPTHA010000007.1:14061055-14075132 GCA_029814585.1 Gymnapogon annona
ATAATTTACACCAAAATGTGTTTTGTCCCCCCCCCCCCCCGACCCCCCCAATCCATAAATGTGACCTCCTCATACCTGAATAGCCTCCAGGTCCCTCTCCATGCCAGTGAGTTTGCGTTGTAGGGCCATGACTCCAGCCAAATCATTGCCCAAGCTTTGGGTGGATTCAATCACTTTCGTCTTTTCCTTCATCCATGTCTTGATCTCATTACATTCTAGATGGTAGTTTTGGATGTTAAGAGCTGATTCTAAGGCTTGTTTCTTTTGGCCAGACAGTTGCTGGAACTCTGTCCATCTGCAGGATACACCAAATGCAAAAAATTAAAAATACTAACCAATGCTCAATGTTAATAAAATATTCTATTACCAAATATTCCCGAGAAGTGGATGCAGGTCTGACCTGTTGTTTAGCTGGTCTCGTGTTTGGTGGATTTGGTCTTTGTTGCAGTTGTCAGAGCTCAGCAGCTGCTCAGCTACCAGGTTGACATCAGTAACACGGGTTCCCAGGTTGTTCATCTCAGGCTCCAGTGTCTCAAATCTGCAACCACAAATCATGGAACATTAGTCAATCTAAAAACACATTTCTTCAGAAAATACCTAGGAAAAGCAGTCACATTTTACATTTTCCTCATTTTTTATTAATATTTAAACTACTCATCATTTTTATTCCACAACTTTTAACATTCAGCTTTGATATCTTTGGACAGATAAGAATTCTGATATCCCTGTGTTTCTCAAAAGTGAATTCTTTCTATTAGCATTCTCTGTGAGCGTAGACGAACCTCTGCTGCACCACCTCCAGGTCTTCCAGTTTAGTGGGTATATCCATGCCATGCAACCATTGCTCCTTTTCTTCCACCCACAGCTGGCAGGCACCAGCCTCACTGAACATGCGATAGAGTGCCAAGGCACCCTCTAGAGCCTGACGGCGAGCTGCTGACAGAGACTCAAGTTCTTCATAGCGCTGCTCAATAGCAGGTAGGCGACCGTCCACCTAGAGAGAATAATAAACAGTAATTTAGCTCTATAAAGACCATATAACCATTTAAGTACTATGAAAAAGAAGCATACCTGAGGGGAGCTTAAGTAGGCCTGTGGCAGGGCTTGGGCCTGCTCTTGCAGGGACTCAATCAGAGGGTGGTGGCTCTGGATCTCTTCCTCTATCTCCCTCTGTTTCCGAGCAAGAGTTTGTGTAGAAAACTCATCATGGCCCACCTCCTGACTGGATACTTGTCTAAGTGTCTCCATGATCCATGCTTCCATGTCATTGGCATCTGTTTGAAACTGATGCAGGGCCACAGCTTCCTTAAGGCTCTGCTCTCTCAGCTTAGTTGTCTATCAGTGAAGGAGAACAGAATTAGAAAGAAAAAAACATTTTGAGAAAATTACTCCAAGTATTTCTGTCCAATAAATATGATGATTGATGAGTTCCACCTCCTCCAGATGTGTCCACTGCGCACGGATGTCGTGGATCCTCTCTGTGACCTCTGGGGCTCCAAAGTGACCTTCATTGATTAAAGCTTCACCAGCAGCAATGCTGTGACTTAGAGGTCCATAACGGGCTGCCATTTCATCCCTGAAAGCTTCATGTTTACTGAGCAGGTGCAGGGCAGATGACAGGTCACGACCACAGTCTCCACTGGAGAGGATCTGCTCTTGCTCTCTGATCCAGGCTGCCTCCTCTCCAAGATCCCACAGGAACTGCCAGAGGCGGCGTGAATCCTCAAGACGCTCCCTGCGTTTCACAGCAAGCTGGCCAAGTTCATTGTAGGCTTCACCCAGTGTGTCAACCTTCTCACTAACCAGTGCAGGTTCACATGGTTTGTAAGCTAGCATTTAGAATAGACAGACAGACAGAGCTCAAGTCATACAGTACACAGTTCATCTCAATTCTACAGAAATGACGTGTGAAGCACATTTCAAGCCTCACCTTGTTCATAAGAAGTGAAGCGTGTTGCTGCACCCTGGACTCCTTTGATCCTCTCTGCCTGAGCTGATATGTCAGCCTCTACCAGAGTGTGTTTCTGCAGTAGGTCCAACACATCGTGCAAATGTTTACCACTGTCATGAGACTGAAGTCGACCCTGAAACAGAAAAAGTCCATGAAAATATTGGTCTTTGTATTTGCAAATAATACTCAAGGACGTCAGAAAAAAATAAGAAGTTACCTTCATGTCACCCATCCAGTCCATGATGTAGCGCATCTCTTGAAACAACCTCTGCAGGTCACGATGGGCATTCAATCGTTCTCGACGTGCAGCCAGAAGCTCTTTCAGGTATTCCCAGAGTCGAAGTACATTATCCCTTCGTGCCGATATACGTCTCACATCATGATATGCTTCTGCATCTAACTCTTTTGCAACAGCCTCCACAGCAGCCACACGCTCCCAATATGCACCAATATCTGTCTCAATAGCCTCGTGTTTACGGGTGGCAGCTTCAACAGCTCCCAGATCAGTTCCAAAATTGTCCTGAAAAAGAAAAAGTTTGCCATAATGAAATCACTTACTATGCTAAATTGCAAAAAAAAAAGGGCTAATTTATTTGCTGTAGATTAGATGACATTTCAGTAAAATTCCATCTACCTGAGACACCAGTCTCTGATTCTCACTCAGCCAGGTCTCCCGCATCGCAGCTTTGCGGTCAAAACGAGCAGCGAGCATCTCCAACTTTTCTTGGCGAATCAGCTCATTTCTTAGTGCTAACTCGCGTTCATGTTCTGCCTTTTCAAGCCGTTCCCATGCCTAGCAAGCCGGTCAAAACACAAAAAGTTGTTACTGTTCAACAAATGGCAAGTGCAAAACCAGTGGGCGAGGAGGATAACGTCAATTTTGAGAAAATCCTTGAAAGCTCCTTTTCTCAGTGTTTCTAGAACATCCATTACCTTATTGATGTCAGAGATGAGTTTGCCCTCTCTTGGCATGTAGACTTTTTGGTTATTTGCCCTCATCTTGCTTTGGATAGTAAAGAGCAGAACCTCTAGATTCCCCTTCTCTGTGAATCTGTGGAGACAGACATGAATTTCTTGTAAAATAATAATTTATTAAAAAAATATTTCTGCTATTAGCTGGTTTCTGCTGTTGAAAGAAAGATATACTGTGCAAATCTGTGTCACTCACTTTGGTGGTTTCTCTACAGTTCTGTAGGAGTTGAAGGCCTGGAGTTGGTTCTGCACCCCGCTCAATGAGTTAGCAAGTTGCCGATCATTCAGCGTCCCTATGGTCTGTTCAATCCACTGAAGCAGCTCTGAAGCCAGGGTCTCATACTTCTCTATGAGCTGGTCAGCTTCGATTGCATAGTCCAGAACCTGTAACCAACAAGGGTATCACTTTACTGCAACTTTGACAATGTACATATACCTCTTCACACATATACACAAACAAGCATATACACAGACAGACACAAATTACACAAACCTTGCCGATACGTTTACCCTCCACTGCCAGGGCTTTCATCTTGGAGAAGTAGTGGTAGTAAGTTGCCACATAGGTAATAATGGACTTTTCATCGGGTTGATCAACATTAACATCTGAAATAAAGAGAGTGTTAATGTAGCCTTCAACAAAGTAAAATTAAACATTTTCAAGACTTTTTAAATGCCATTATTGTGGCATTTTATGAACCGTTTCTCATCACTCTGGGGTTTGTCTTTGGCCTTTCTCCCAGTGTGAATACATAATGATGCCTGCTGACAATTGGTGTGTGCAGATGGTGTTTTACAGAGGCTTTGGTGTGACTCATGTCTCTATACCCAAACATAAAGTTTGATTACAGAAAGTGCAGGCGACTTCAGATTCATTGTTTTCACAAGGCTTTGGTCAAGGACTACATCCAATCAATTGGATGTAGACCGGTTAAAATCTAATTTTAGACATTTTAAAAGATACTTAATTTTACAGATTTTAATACTTAAAATAACACAGAATCTCAGACACATTTTCCATTTGCACCTCATCTGGCCCATGTTTCTTTTACTCTACTGACCCAAAACTACCACAAATTAAACAAACAACAAATACCCAAAAGCCCCTGCAATGAGGAGACAACATAAGCGATAACCTAATACCACCAATAGAGATGTTTGGTGTCATGTCAGTTCCTGAGATGTGATGGTGCAGCGTCTAAGCGATAATTAATTTTAGTAATCCTCCACAGTCACCCATCAGTCTGTTTCAGGCCAGTGGGATTAGCTTAGGCCCTGACGTACATGAATGCCCCACAGTGCACCCACCTTCAGGATCCAGTAACTTTGTGAGTCCTAGCTCCTTTTCAGCAACATTGAAAGCATTCTGGAGATTGTAGTGAGCATTGGACCTTTTCAAGCTGTCAAATTCAATCAGGTCAGGTCTGCACAAGCCAAAAAAATTGAAGACAGTTAATAATAATAAAATACAAGGAAAAACAAGGTCAAATAGCAATAGTATTCATACTGGCAAAAAGAGCTTTACTAACATCCATTTTCTCTCTACAAAGTTTATGGTGGATAAAACTATTGACGATTAACTGGTGTTATCTGTATGCAAACAGGCTTCTGAGCTGCGGATTATCCGAGACACTCCTGCCAATTATTTCTCACTCCTTCCCAAATCATGTGTCAACTTTGAGCTTAAACCAGGAGAAGACTTAGACATATTACAAACATCAGATAATACGTTTGTGGGAAAGATATCCAATTCTCGATGACAATCAGTCTGAACACTACAAAATGTTTTAAATAATTAAACGCTGAGTGCAACTGAAGTACTTCAGTTTTGTTACCAGCTTTAAAACAAAAATAAGATGACATACATCACACTATACTTGCTATCTATTCAAAACTCCTCTTTTCACCCACTGATTTGAACAAGGATCAGAACATGTCAATAGCAACATAAAGGTTCACATGGTGTAGTATTGCAGTTATTCATCTTGATTCATTGCATTTATCAATACTAACATTTCTGGTTAATTCTGGAGTTCAGGTCTTGTCTACCAATTCATCGATTTTATAACAAGACAAGATTTTGAGATGATATTATAACCAGCAGGGTGTGCAAGTGAGTGAGCCAGGAATGGGTCTAAAGAGAAAATAAGTGGGTTATTATTTCTGTGATCTAGGTCATCTTACTGCCCATTTTATTTTCATCCTTTTAGACATACTGTGGACTGTTCAAAGGATATGAGAAGCAGAAGGAGACCTAATTAAAAAAGGGGATAAAAACACCCCAGAACAGTGTGGTAGTGGCAGGTGCTTCTCATCAAACTAGTCATGACAGGCATTTTTAGATCTATAAAACTGCATCTGGAATGTTGACTTAGACAATTTCCTGGGAAATATTTTATCGCACATGACCGCGTAATAAACCGCTCTCAAGTACAGGAAACAGTCAGTGACCTGTGTTTGTGCACAATGGCATTGAACGCCAGGCCATCTCTCCAACTGGTGGTGAAGTTGTGGATGTTGACATTAGGGTATCTGCAAAAGGAGACATTAATCATTAACTGTGCAAAGCAGGACTCATCGGTAATCACTTCAGATATTCCATGAATAGCACGCAAGGACAAATCTATCTTTTATTCATTAAAAGCAAGTGTCCTATGTAATTAAGCTCTGTCTTTTGTCCGCATTTCTTTGCTCACCCAGCAGTTTTCATTTGGCACCAAAGCAGCAGGGCATCTTTAGCTGATTTTTTCTCCTTGTTGTCTTCCGTCTCCACACTGATGTCCTGGATCTGTCAGCAAAACATTCACTTGGGTAAAACAGTCCCAATCCTTTTGTTACACAATTTTTATATAAGTAGCTATTTTAAGCATTTTTAATACTTAGCTTCCTTTAGCCATTAATAATGGCATAAAATTTAGTTCATGACAGTTTGTCTGCAAAGTATTTTATTGGCAAGAAATATCCCGGCAGTAGCAGAATCATAAAGAATCATATCCCAGCGATATTAAAATCTATTACAATCACCCCAGGATGACTATATGCAGATACCTAAGAACCCAAAGACCTAAAAAAAAAAAAAAAAAAAAAAGAGGGCGAGCATGTGGTAGCTGACATAAGCTGTACACATTTACCTGGAAGCGAAGAATGATGGTCCATATGAGACCCAGAGTGAGACGGTGATTACCATCCACAATATCATGTGAACCCATATTCTCGAGGTGAACTTTTTGCTCCTTGAGAAACTGCAAGGCTTTATCGACATTCTCCAGGCAGTGGATACGCATGCGGCCCTTAGTGGGTTTTGGCTGTGTGGAGAAGAAGAAAGAAGGTATTGAATTCACATTTTTCAACAAAAATGATCAAAACAAGCATGTGGAGGAAAGGTTGCAGGGAAGGAGGATACTGGGGGATAAATGGAGTACAAGTGAAGAAAGGAAGCACATGATTTCTCCTTCCTCCTGACTTGTGGTGTAGGGTCATGTGTGGGTCAGGGATAAGATAGAGGAGGGAGGGAGTTTCTGTGTGATACTGACCAGTTGTTCTCCTGAGAGCACCTCCAACAAGCGGATCAGCATGCGGCCATCACGTAGATCTGTGTACAAGTCACCAATGCGACAGGTGACTCTGCCTAAGTGAGAGTTTACCCATTTGGTGAAGGTCTTCTTTTGTACTGCTTCACGCTCATCTGTAAAGTATACAGTAGAAGATGGGGGTTAAAGTCACAGTATACCAAGACTACAACCGTCTCAGCTACAAGAGACGCCACTGGCTCATACTCATTACTGCCAGGGAAATAAATCTATCTCGGAAATTCAATTTTCCACTGCCAAATGTATATTGTACAAATTTAATCACTTCCAACACCAGACAGGTGACAATAAATCACAAGGACTAAAGCTGTTGTAGTGAGCAGTTCATTTCACAGATAAGCTATGCTATTAAGGCTTGAGGATCCCTCTATTGACAGCTTAGTGAGATGTTTTCACTCTTCAGTTTACTGATTGCATTGCTAATGTGTGCACTGCTAATTACTCTAAGTGGGTGGGTTTGGAGAAGACAAGTGACGATGCAAGACAGCGCGAGAGCTCTGACTTTTAGTGAGCAGCTTTACTGTTACTTTATTACTACCAGACTAAAAAAAGAATCACAATAAATTAAGCTGTAACAGCAGCTCAGACATATGGACCAGGAGAGTAAGAAGCTAATCCTGCTCTGCCGCCTAACAAGGTGACCTCATTTCTAGGACACAGGTCTCAATGCCTTTTCAAAACACTATTCTATGCAGCATGGGATTTAATGCAATGCATTAACACTGGACTGTATAGAAACATTCCGTGTACTAAACACAACAAACTCCTTTCCATAGTTGCATGAAATGAATGATGGTGAAGACAAATGACCATCTAAGCCAAATACAAAAGCAGAGTAATATAATTCCTCTGTGCATTCTCTCTACATTGTTCTTCCACCCTAATTATTTTATTTTCCACAGTAGACTGTATTGGTAACACAGCGACCCACTAACAATTACAGTTTTTAATATGTTGACGTTTGTTGCACCACTTTTCTGCACAACAGAAAATCCCAACTGTGAGATGAGCAAAGTGAAGCGACCACCGACAGTTGTGCAATAAACCCAGCATCAACTGTCAGCTAAAATAGGAACACATTTTGAAATTTCATGCAAACTTGCTAGGGTGGAGCGATACCACAAGACTTGCGTTGTGACCTAAAGGTGCTTCCTCTCTATCTAAATCTTTCTTCTCACTCTGCCTTCACAGAAAACAGTCATCTTTTCTTCGGACTTGACCAGCTATAAGACATACAGCCTGAAATGTCATCTGCATACAGAGGTAGAGTTTGGAAGGGCTTAGCTTCACATTGGAAAACTTTGTCATTCAGACCTCATTATTAATTCTGTCTCCCACATCAACATCACAGACTGAAAATATGTAAATCAAAATGTTTTTGTTGGTAACAGAATTAATGTTACCATTTAAAAGTGTTAGATGAGGCAACAGAGGTACAGGTTGAGTAAAGGAACAACATTCCGCCAGAGGTTTGATCATGTCTTGACAGCACCCAGCACTAGAGTACAAGACAGAGGGGTAATGGGTAGTAGCCTGAAATACATAATACTGCTGTCCTGCTGATGATATGCTACTAATGACAAGGATACCGAACAGGAACATGAGGCAGATAAACACAGACATCAGCCTCCAACATGTTTACTCATTATAGCAAGCAAACACATACTTGTCATCAGTAGTGGCTGAGGTAGAGAAAAGGTAAAACTGGTGCAGCTGTATTGTTTGACAAAGTGACAGTTGTAAATTGTTTTGTTAGGGCATGACACGCACAACCAGCTGTAATATTTATGTCCCCTGGTTTTAATGGGCCATTGCTATTGTAAGAATGCTCAGCGATCACAATGGAAAGCTTGGCGGTGCTTATTTTTAACAGTGCATACTTCATTGGTTTAAGGTGTGAAAAGATAAGGGAGAGCGACACCATGTCTTCTTTATGTTGCCAGTGTCTCACGGCAAAATATCTGAGGAGCTTGCCAACATTGTTACACAATTACACACAAGATAGAAGAGTGGGAAAATATGAGCCTGAGAAGGCAAGCCTAGTAATTATTGGCTTCTTGCGTAGTCTTACGTTTCGTAGACAATTAAAATAAAATTTTCCTTCAACATTTACATAGTTTTCAGTGATAAATATTGACTACACTACTTTTCACACAATTGCTCTTGTTAAATATAGAATAACCATCAACACATCTTTCATTATCATTGAAGGGTTCCCTGTCTTCTTGAGTCTGTTTCTGTGCAAGCTACAACATAAGTGGTTATTATGCAGTGTTGTCTCCCTTTGATTACTAATGGTAAATCAAACTAGTGGTTACAAGCATAACCGACTGTTTCAAAAACAGTTATGGGCATGTCTAGCCACTGTGAAACTGCCTGGAGTAAGCTTCAGGCTGGAGGGGAGAAAGGTGGAAGCTTTCTCCAGCCAGTGCCCTTTTACAACATTTGTAGTGAACTGCCAATACAAACATGACCTGTGTCGATGATGATAGTGATCTTAAAGTAATCTGAGCAAATATGCTGCCAGACTTAATCCCATTTGTACAGTACATAGAGGCTGGGAAAATATTTAAAGATAACATGGAGACAGATACCATGCACCAATAACAAGCTTTTGGGTTGTGTCCCATACACATACATATCTATGAAGCTAAGAAAACTATGCATGCATATCCAAGTGATACTTATACATCAAAAAGGATGGGTTTTAGGCCATCGCTGTATTGAGCATATGATGTGGCATTAAATGTTGGATGAAGCATGGTCTTAGCTCCTTTCTATAATATTTCAGCACAGAGACTTTGGTTTATTACAAACCAGACAGTATGTAATGTGACAGACAGGCTCTTGAGTGACTGGCACACAGTGTGATTAGTGTAAAGACAAGGCTCTGTACTTCAGCCAATAAAATGCCAGTCACATTTTTTCTATCTTCTTTCTTGCAGGCATAAACGGTATAAAATGATGGTTGACTCCAGTTTTTCATCCTTTATTTCCTTCATGGAGGACAAATTCACTAATTAATTAAAATACACCGCACTGCCTGAAGTTCAATGGTGGGTAGGTGGGTAGTACTTAAGACAGACATTAAAAGTTGATCATTACCAACAATGTAATAATTATTTTTTTCCAACTTTGAAGATTAATTTGCCCGTAAACACACTAGCCATGGGCTAAATGTCAGCACAGCTCCTGGTTTCTGTCAGTTTTTTAGATAGTTGTGAAATAAAAAATAACAGATTTAGTACGTAGATAGGGAATGAAGACTAATATGTTAAAGTAACTGTAATCTTCTCTAACCTGCCCACCACATTCATCTTATCTTAGCCTCAAAAGTAAATCAGTACAATTTTACTGTTCGATATAAGACTTCAAGTCCTGGTTAGATCACAACACAAACACCCACTCATTTCTGTCACCAACAGCCGCTTCCAAATGAGTCTCCCTGTCTTCTGAATAAATCTTGTATCCCTCTACTGTGATTCATGACACTGCACTTTGGCTCCCAGTGGCGTCATTTCAGCACAGAGGACAGGGAGTCACTCCATCCATAAATAGCTTAGTAGATGCTTTACAGAATATCAACAAATGCATACTGCAGAATTTCTCCACTTTTCATTTCTGTGCCCATTTACAACCTAAAACACATAATGGATAGCTGTATTCCTTCACAGCCAAACATGTCAGAAAGTCTCAGAGGATATAGTTGTGACCTCAGCATAGGCTACTCTCATGTCCTGGTCAGGTCATCTATTCTTCCTTACACATACCTGGGTCACTTTCCTACAACAACTGATTTTGGAGATCTGATAAATTACTGAAATTTATTCTCTCATTCTGAACTTGGGTTACAATTTCCTGGTCACTTCATCCTGAGAATGAAAGAGAAAAAAACCTTCAATCCATCTGTCGGTCTACTTAAATGACCCTGTCCTAGATGTTCTTACACAGATAAGATTCTAATTCTGTGCCAAAGAGTAAAGAGGAAGGTTCACCTCAGTCATAGTGTGGCCCTTTCTCTCCCTCTCAACTCTCTAACATCGGATGAAAATGTAGAAATAATGTATAAAATTATCCATAAAAATACTACGCTGCTCATAGTATGAGTGGTGTGACATCTTGAATGTCTTTTGTCTTGTTTTCCTTTGTTTTGTTTCTAGTGAGTTGTGGCCACTGTCTAATAATTAAGGCGTGTTATCAAAGCAAACACAGCAAAATTCTAAGGGCCTGATTTACTAAGGTCACAAATAACAAATAGATCACAACTGATGCATATTTGCTTGTTGGCACTAAATAATGTGTGCGCTACTTATTTACATGTCAGAGGTGATCAACCAGATCACCTGTGCAAATAATACCAGGTGTGATGTCTTGGAGACCACTCTATTTAAATGAGGATTTTATGTGCAATAGTGGTTGTCGTCATGGAAACAGTACACTGGAAAATTGCTCTGGGATACACCATCATCATGGCAGCAGTGCACTGGATTGATCCAGATGCATGGAAATGTAACGATGCAGAGAGTTTTGTTATAGAAGGTATTGCATTACTCCTCCTTGTGACTGGCCTCAAATCACCCCCCTCACTCAGTTGTAAAATGTACGGGTCGAACCAAACGCAAACATTTTAGTTCAGTACATTTTTGGCACCAAGAGAAAAAAAAAACAGCAATATAGTCTGTGTTTCTCCACAGCTGAAGTTTTTGAACTACTGCTTGTCTTCTAATGTGTAAAATACAAATAAAATATTTATTAATTGATTTATTATTGAATAAATCAATTCTTTATGGTTGGGTGGTGTTTTAAATGTGTTTTGAAATATGACGTGTTACCAGAAATATAACTGATCTTCACGAAACAATGCTGGCGTCAGATACAAAAGTGACCCCAATGGAAAAGTGATCCAGATTCCCATGCGGTCAAAAATCTATATGGCACCTGCACACCGCTCGTTTTGTTCACTTGTCTTTCCCCATTAACATTACTGACAGGGAATCAGTACTGCTCCCAAATCGGAGACCTTTTGGATCTACGGCACAACAGGGACATAACGTGTGAACTGGGTGCAGCTGTGATCAGACTAGGTCGGTCCGGTTCTTACTGGGGCCTGGCTCCACTGCACGGGTCCCCAGTCAGACCTGGCTCATCAGCATTCCCCCAACATCATTTTACATGTACTAAATTTTAAATAAATACAAAAGAAATAAAAGAGTTTTGAAGATACCATTGTAAAAGAATCAGCTACAGAAGGATGCAGACTTCCAGACTTTATGCTACAACTACTGGCCAAAAATTGTTTCGATAACTTCTGGACAGAAGTATGCAGAAGTACTTTCATGTCATTGTGTAAATGTTATCAAGGAAGCCAACAATACACTTACACTTCTGTAGGAAAATTTAAAACATATACATGCACAGCATGTTCGATGGCAAATGTGTGAGCAAACCACAGTGGGACAAAATGTAAAGATCTGTATGCTCCGATATGTCTAAAGCGGAACTGCCCTCCTGCTTACAACTTTAAAAGTTGGACTGTGGTGAAACTACCGCCTTGCCACATGTGGCATGAGTTATTTTTATACTTTCAACAGTTGGAGGGCAAAGTATAGAATGTGCGCAAGTTTTACCCAACAGTAGTGAGTTTGTTCATACTATGACCACTTTTGACAGGGTGAGTAACACCACTCCTTATGAGCAGGTCGTTCCCCTCTGCACCAAATGCAGCTGCTACTGATAATGTGAAAGACGGAGAAGACCGCCCAAGGCTAATCCCATGAGAATGGAGACAGAAAGAGGCAGCTCCTAGTCATAACATCTGCTCACAAACTATGTCAGTTGTCAACATCACAGTTAACTGTCGCAGAGTTTCAAAAGCTGCACTTCTGTGATACTTCTCAACAGGGAATTGTCAATATTAGCTGTACTAGCAAAAAGAAAACTCGAAAGGTATTGTGTGGGAGTGTACGCATGTGTGCACAGACAGTAAACTCTAACGAACGTAATGTGACTCTAATTCACAGCTGGAGGCCAGCAGAGTCACAGCTTTCACTAGGAGTGTTAAGATGATCAAGTTACAACATTCAATACACAGTGCTGCTAAACTCTGAACTTAACCCAATATGAAACATTGACCTGTTCCAGTATAAGCTAAAATCGTTAAATAAAGTAAAAGAACAAAACACCTATGATCAAGACAGACATGACACAACTAGGGAGGCGCCGATTTAATTAGTTATTAAATTCTTTTCTGTGTGCTTGGACATGTATTGAAAAGGCTTTGGAAACAATGATGGTTGTATCTGATGAAATCCTGTTTATTTTAGTAAGGACTTTTGAAATGTTAGAGCTTGCTAAATGGCCACCCAATCTAAAGTCCACAATGGTTGATTCAGAGGGTACGGGTTGCTAGAACAGTGACCCTTTGGACCAGGATACTGTGGTGTAAGCTAATGCACACTGTATTTATCTCTGAACCAGGACATCAAACAACATTCCGCACTGATATCCTCCTGTTCATTAATACCCACAGATAAAAGTAATAGAAACTTGCATATGAGGTTACTCTTTGCTCTGCATATGACACATTAGAGCTATTTATTATAAGGCTGCATCATGGGATGTGTCACAAGAAAAGTCAGTTAAATATTCTCTTACTGACCGTGAAAGTCAGTATCAGTTAAAGTATAATGTCAAGGTGGGCACGCAATCAGTCTATCCCAGTAAAGAGTCATTCATTGGCACAGTTTTTTTTCCTCTGACTTCAGCTTAATCAACTGCAGCGCATCAGAGTTACTCAGTTAACTTTTCACTTAGACATGGTCTACCACCGACAATACGAGATGGGTCTCCTTTTAATGTTACACTGTGACACTGTACTGTTTTTGTTCAAAGACAGGAACAAGAAAGGCTGACTTTGCAAACGCGTGAGAATGTGACACGTTCTTCAAATACATTCAGTCATCTCTCATTCAACACACGTTTCTGAACACAGGTTGCATATCTGCTTGATCATTGCAGTAGATATCATGATTTAACAGGGTGAGGGAGGGAGTGAAACTAAGAATGGGCCTCAAGGGCAGTCAAACTGGAAATACGAGTGGGTGTTGCCAAAATGTGTTTGTGTCTACTAAAGTATTTCCCTGTCTATATGTACAGCAGAAAATATCACTGCATTCTGAAAACAAATAAAAGCTTGTATACTATCTTGATCCATGTAGGCTGATTAGCAATGATAAAAGTGTTTTACATTATTCTTGTGTCTACATAACTTAAATTAGTGAGTGTGAAGTTTCGTTGCCCGATAAGTTCAAACCTTTTTGTTTTTCAATGTTTTTACACTACATTCGTCTATGAGAAGACGATCGTGTAAATCTTATCCAGTACTTGATGTAAAAGATAACTAATCTAACCAATGTTCTGGTTATCAGAATACTTCATTTCAAACATAAAATGCACACTGATGTGTGTGTGTGTGTGTGTGTGTGTGTGTGTGTGTATATATATATATATATATATATATATATACACACACACACATACACTCTATACAAAGCACCCATATGGA
>JAPTHA010000007.1:14118763-14140840 GCA_029814585.1 Gymnapogon annona
CTTTGTTATCATTCCCTCATTGTTACTCTACATGTATGTAGAGTGTATGTGTCACGACAAAACTTGGTGGTGATTTTAAATCCAATTTGATTGACTGATTGACCCTGGTCTCAGCGTACAGCGCGTAAAATACAATCTAATAATAAATACAATAGATATGAGCAAAGTACATATAATTATCATAAGTGAAGTCAAACATATCATTAAACCGAGGGACCTAAGGGTCAGACAACATCATCTCTTATTCAGGAATGTGGAGAGGCGCATGAAGAATCAACCAGCCTTTAACCCTTCCATGCATGAATTATGAAACCTACTTGAAGACTTTTTGTCAACTGTGACATTAAGACTAATTCATATAAGTGAAAACAACTTTCTAATAGCTGTCCGCTGTAGTGACCATTATGCATGAAAGGGTTAAGGATAATATGAGATACAACCTGATGCTGAGGGACGACATGTTTAAGTCAGAATGTGTACTTCCAACGTGATCCGAAGATATTTATACACACAATACACAAAGAATAAATGTGACTCACGTGATACTTTAGTCTGTGTTTCGAACGGGACAATGTCTGGGGTCATTCTGATGATCGTCGGAGGGGTGGGCTTAACAACTGTGGATCCAACAAACATGTAATGAGCAGTGAAAATACCACACCTTTAGTCGAACCTTCTACTGGTCAGCAGTTAAGAAGCCCTCTCCTCTTTGTAACAGTAAACACGACATATTCCCTCGCGTTTATGTGTCTTATCACTGTGGTTACAGCAGGTGAGTCGTAGGAGCGGTGACGTTACCGGGCACGCGGGGGCTGGCGGTGCTGGTGGAAGCCTGCTGCGCTGTGATCGTTGGCTTTGGTGGTCTTTCCTAGTTTACAAAAGCAATGAAATCTTAGAACAACAAAAATAAGCAGCTATTACCGCTGCTGTAAAAACAAAAATATTGTCTTACCGGCCGCTTGGGTTCTGAAAGGAGAAGAGAGGGAGAGGCATGAAAGTGTGAATTTGCACGATACTCAAAAAAGGTTATTTTTAATGGAAAGCAAGTAATATTGTGATATTGGACGCACCCTCCTTGTTACGGGAGAAGATAATGGCAGGAAAGGCTACAGTTTCTCTTATATTTTGGAGGAAGTAGCCTTTTCCAGCTGGACAGATCTTACTGAAGGCCACTGAGGAGAACACAGAGAGACAAATGTACAGTATGTAATAGGAAAAAAAAAAAACATGTCAAATGAATCAAACACTTAGAATGCATGAAGATCTGAAAAGTGGCACGGAAAAAGAAATCAACTCCTTTAGTATGTTACGACAGATGGCTGACGACATACATGTACAGCCTGGTGATTTATTTCAGTCTCTTACATCTGCGCATGTGTCAAAAACAAAACAAAAAAAACACTTGTCGAACTGGCAAACTTGGCAAAGCCTATTTCACCAGCCTGTTACCTCCCACATTAGGACGCCAACGCCAAGACTGGAGGTGTTATAGATGACGTCACAAGATAAGATGTCTTGGAAATAAGAGGAAGTTTGAGTCTTACTTCCTGTTATAAGAGTCTGGACTCTTTAAAAGATCCATTTAAAATGTATCCGTTTTAAAAAAAAAAAAAATACAATTGCTGATTGAAATGATCTGATTAGTCCCAGTTATGGTATTTTTATGGTCATGTAAACAGGCCGAGTGTCAGGTCAGACAGAGTCAGAGAGGAGCTGATGACAGAAGATGCACATGTTCAGACACCGGCTTCTTCTCCACTCTGAGTTTGTCTCTCGGAGGTTTAATCAACATGGATGTCAGACAGTTCACTTATTTATGGTTTTCGTCTTGTCTTGTTCTTTGTTTTATTTCGTTTCATCTGCTGTCTCTGACCCTGCCATTGTGAGTCTGAAGTGTCTTGTGTTGTATGAATGTAACTGTAACAATGTCCAATAAAAAAAAAAAATCTAAAGAAAACAACATAAAAGGAAATCAACATGCATGTGTGATTCTGAATAAATACAGTACAACCGTGTCATTTTATTCAAATGGGTGAAACCTGTGTTGAAACCATGAAGTAAATATCACTTATGAGCATAAAAATACTGTATCCACACACACACACACACACACACACACACACACACACACACACACACACACACATAAAACCACTGACTATTACTTTTTTTTTTTTTTGTGAAAACCAGTTCAATCACGACCGTGTTCTTCCACGACTCTGTTTTCTCACCTGTGCCCACATGAGGACATCGTTCACAGTTCCGACCCCAGGCTTTGCCCACCGTGCAGCAGCACATCTCCTGGGTGAGGGGGGTGGGCAGAGCGTGTTCGCAGCCGCGGCTCTCGGATGCCATCAGGAAGCACTGGGCCTGCTCAGCTGGAGACTCTGATGAACACAAGTATTCTCCTCTAGTCAACACTCCACAGCTATCAAACTTTTCCAAAGCCACTACTGACTGAATGCAGATTATCAGTTTTATCCTTTAACGCGAGAGAATAACATAAAGCAGCAGAGTTCTCACCGACACATCTGTTCCTCTCCAGCACATAACCGGCCTTACAGGAACACTTGAAGCTGCCAAGAGTGTTCAAACAGTCCCCGTTCTGACAGACGCCCTGCATGGAGCACTCGTTGATATCTGTAAAGCATGAAAACAGTTGTAAGAAAGAAAGTCATGACACAAGGAGCTAAAAAGTCCAAGTCAATGGAGCTTTATCACACTTTATTGATTTGTTTTTGTTATTAAATTGCTACAAACATCCTCAAACTGGGCTTTGAGTGACTGTTTGCCCAGATTACTCCATTCTGTTTGTGTTACCTTGACAGTGTGTGCTGTTAAATCTTTTATAACCCTGTGGACATGTCGAGCCGTAGTCCTCCACAATAGTCTGCTTGACTGATGCGTCTGAAAGAGGCAAGGAAACAGTGAAGTCGCTCCCGTAACAGAGGCCAAACGGCGGATGAATAACAGAAACACATCGAACAAACAGCTGTGGAAGCCATCACAACACACTGGCCAGCTCTGCAAACATTCTTCAGACTGCAAAAGACATTATTTGAACTCTTTTAAGCACTCCTTTCTTTTTATTGTTTCCTGGTGTTTTCTTTATTCATTAAGCCTTTAATGACGCGTGGTTCACCACAGAATAAATATAAAGAAAGGTTTGAAGTTCTTTATTAAGGACTGAATCCTCAACGGAGAGGAATGTTCTTCTTGTTCATGACAGACACATAGGGCCGTTTTATTAGAGAGCTCTGGGAAAACTATACTCATATTTTCAAAAGCACAATCAAAGTCGGAGCAGGTCGCAGCTTCGGTTTGTCGTTTTCATTAAAAAATGGGAGCTTACAAATGGATATGAGCGTAACCAAACAGCACCCTGGGCAGGAATCCAGCTATCTAAAGAGTAACCAGACGTACAGTATCAGGTTTTGTCAAAGGCCGCATTGTCTGAGTCAGAACCGAGAGACGGAATAATAGCTGAGTGGAAAAAACGTGAGCAGCCAAGATTTTGCTTGAAATTCAATCTTCAGCAATGTGATGACAGTCGTGCACTGGGCAGGCCCATAGGAACACGCTTAAGTAGAGGGTTATTTTCCACATTCTCCTCTTCTGTCTCACAGTCTGTGTGTAATTCCCATAATTTCTTCCGTTTTCTCCTTCCCAACTGTTCACACACACTGCTCCCCACCTTACCACTAACTTTCATGTGCACATTTTTATAGAGGTATAAAGTGATTTTTTTTTTTTTTTTTTTTAAATGTAGGGCCATAATTTCATGAGATGGAAGGTAAAAATTGCTGGGAATGCTTGACATTTCGGGCTCAATAAACAATAATTTATTCCCTAGAACACACATGAAGCAGACTGTACAGAAATCAACCACGTTTTTTGTATCACGTATGTCATGACACAAAAAATGGAAAAAGTCAGAGGATAAACCACAAATGCGTATGCATTTCAATGGACAGTGACACTCACTTGGTAATTTGGGACACTGGTAACACTTGTTTTGTCCCCATGAGTTTCCCACAGTGCCGCAGCAGTCCTCCTGATTGGTCAGGACAGGAAGTGGCGTGCTGTTGCACTAGAATGTCAACATGAGGGAAAGTCATCAGTGGAAATGACAGAAGTCTTATTTCTTATTTAAATCTTATTAAGTCGTATTTCTAATTCTTATTTCCGATGGTGATCCTTGTGGAATGTAGACAAACTCACAGCTTGTTTGGGGGTGGTCTCCTGGAAGCATCGCCCCTTTGGTTTATGTCTCGGGGGGATGAGGCGTGGCCCCGTCTTGTGCGGAGGTTTGACATCCGATTGGTCGATTGGTTGAATGACTACAGAGGTGTCTGGCGTGTGGTGAACGCGTACGTTAATCTTCACTGAAAATGAAAAAACAGAAGAGAAAAATGTTTAAAATGGAGAGAAAAATGACAACAATACCAACATGAGTCACAGCGAAAATAGGAAATGTTCAAATACGACTTAGGTAAATATACATAAGTATTATCTCCAAAATATAAGAAAGTTTTCATTATGCAGTTAAATGGTCCTGTCAGTGTTCCTGTTGTGTTTTCTACCATGTGTACATTGTATTTAACACCGGTGAATGGTCAAGACTGAGATCATTTTAACTACTGCGTATGTTTTTTGTAGTTTTATCCAAAGCATTTCATCTTATTATTCAAGATCCTTAAGTGTCTCTGTCCTCTGAGAACATACAGAACTCTGCAAAAGGCCGAGCTTTGTTGTTTTGTTGTTGTTATTTATTCCTTCATTTATTAATTTGAACAAAACAGTGTTAAATGCTAAGGGTTAACTCACTTTGTTTATACCCGTTCGTTAATTCCGTCTCTGTTTTTCACTAATCCTATTACACACGCACAGTAAACTACTTATCGTACATTGCACAATATTAAAAAAACACACACACACAAATTCAGAACAAAATTAATTAGTGTGGCCTGTTCCTTATAATTAAAAAACATATCCAAAGCAATATGAAATGTTTCACTTGTGCTGTATGAAACTTTGTATAAAACAGATGATTAGTGCAGAAAATATTAGTGTCTGAACAAAACACATGTTTCAGTCCAAACAGAGGTCACACTAAATAGATGATAACTAGATCCAGACAAACTGTTTTTAAATTTTTTTCCCCAGTAGGTTTGTCTTCAACTAACTGACAGAAAACTGTATGTGTCATATCAAGGCGCAGAACTGCCCATGTAGATATTAAGACAGGGATGTTTATTCAACATTTATCATGTCACAACATGTTGACATGACAAACAGTGCTCAGATCTTAGTACCAAATAATCTGAAATCTAACATTAACCTCTTTAAAGACTTAAAGAATCTATATATCTAATGTGTTCAACAACCTTTCAACCACTAATCCTATTAATATCTTTAAATACTTCAGATCAGATGTATAGTTTTTGTACATTGAGGCATTTCACAATGATGTGGAAACACCTTCACCTTCAGCGACACTGATTCAACAGTACTAATGAGGTTGTAGATAGTTCTATAATCAGGTAATATCGCATTTTTCCTCAGTTTTCATGTGATAATCTTTCAATTTACTGATCTTTCACATACATTTACATGAAGGATATATCAAATACAGGAACAGTGATTCCACAAAAATAGCTCCAGGTCTTTAATGGTTAAAATGGAACACAACTGTTAGATATTAAGAACAAATAAAAAACTAAAAACCTAAACCTGAATGACTATATTATATGATTTGTCATATATGTGTACTACTACAGTATATGTTCCACTTATTCCGAAGTTGCCTTGACTGTTGAATTTTCAACTAATTTAAGACAGTTTTATCTTTGGAAATCATCTTACAGTTTAATAAAATGTTTAAAGTCAAAATTTCTTAAGAAAACTAAATAAAATTTGAAAATTTCTATCCTTGTTACTAAATGCTGTGGTTTTTGTAGGTCCAATGCACGTGTGTGTGTGTGTGTGTGTGTGTGTGTGTGTGTGTGTGTGTGTGTGTGTGTGTGTGTGTGTGTGTGTGTGTTTTGTGCACACATAAATGATGAGACACATACTGTAACTGTTCTAAAGAAATTTAAGGTTGTGTAGATTATTCACATTCTTTGTGAAAGGATACTTTAGAAATGTTCATAAAAATGTTCATAATGTAATTGTGCTTTTTTTTTTGCCAAAACAAAGAGAAATGTTTGGAGCTGTCATTATTTGGGAGTTATTATACTGTTCTTTTATCCTTTTGGCTTGAACGAAAATGTCTTGAATTTCTTTATTTATTTATTTATGTAGCACTATATACTCCACTTTATTCTGTCGTAGCCTTGGCTGTGGTATCAATAAAGTCTGAATCTCATCTGATGTGATCTAAAAACTGCATGAAAGCAATAAATGCAACACAGTTACATTCCTCCTCTGTGAACAACTGGTGTGAGATGATGCATGTGAGTGACAGGTACCTTCTGAGGAGTGGTGTCCTACTTGTGACAAAGGCAGTGTAATCACTGAGTGTGTTTGCGTCATCTGGGTTCTTGCGACCCCTGACTGCTCCACATATTTCTGGCTGTCGGGCTTTAAGGAGCCGGGGTAGATGGGCTGCTTGTTGCCCCTGGCCGCCTGCGCCTGCTGCGTCTGCTGGAGCGGGTTCTGACAGAAGCGCCCGCTGAAACCAGGCGGACAGAGGCAGTGCTTCCTCGAGCTGCATACTCCTCCGTTCATACACGTCAGGGGACACACCACTGCAGAGAGGCGGGAGCACAGATGTCAGACCGTGACCAACAGATTCCCACCGGTTTAAAATGTCAAGGCTATGAATCACATCAAATAGGAAAAGGGGGAAAAAAAACACCAGCGCTGCTAACATGTCACCGCTACAGACTGAGGAGAGTGTCTACTGGTGTCAGGAACTAAAATTCAAAGCATGCCGCTTTAATCTAATTGAAGACAGGTTTTGTTTTGGAAATCATCTCAAAGCTCAAGGATGATGATTTCTTTCTGTTTTTTCCCTCCTGGGGTCACCACAGCAAATCCAATGCGTATATTTGATTTGGCAGGAGTTTTTACGTCGGATGCCCCTTCCTGACACAACCCTTGTATTTATCTGGGCTTGGGGACTGGCACAATGAGATACACGCCCCCTTGTGGCTACAGTAGGCAGTGGCGTGAAGGGTCTTGCCCAAGGACTCACACTGGATGCTTATCCCGGGAATCGAACCCAGGTCCCCTATGCACCAGCCCGGTGCCATAACAAATGAGCTTATCTTATCTTATCTCAAAGCTCAATATAAAGTTTAAGATGTACATTTCTGATATACATATATATTTTTTTTTCTACAATATTACAGTTACATTCATACATCACAGGACAACACTCGCGACCCACAATGACAGGATCAGAGACAGCAGATGAAACAAAACAAAACCAGAAATAAGTGAACCGCATGAGTGACAGAGAGACATATGTTGACCTCACATGTCCTAAGTCCTACAAGCCCTGCTCAGGTACAGAGAGATGAACCCATGTGGTACACCAGTAAACTTTCCATGTAATTTAAGAATGGTTGCCATATCTTATAAAACAATCCTACTTCTCTTTTTCATTCAGTAGGTTATTTTCTCCATTTTCACACAACAGTTGACGAACAAAGAGTAAAGTTTGGAATTGTCATTATTTAGGAGTTATTTTGCTGTTATTTCACTGGTCTGGCCCAAAATTAAATGAGTCTGACGCCCCTGGTCAAATAACATAATGCCACTTTAAGACCCTCTGCATGAAACCACAACAACAAAAAAAGAGTTAAAGCAATAAACTGCCAAGAAATGTATTATTTCTACAGTGATCGTCGCTGTGTTTAGGTCTCAACAGACTTAAATAGCTGGTTTTGGATGGGTTTCTTCCTGAGACAGGCTGAGGTTTATATAGTCATGTGTACATATATACCCTATATGGCAGGCTGACTGTGGCATGAGCAAGGCAGCATTAAATATTCACTTTGAACTGTGAAAGCTCCGCAAATTTGACGGACTAACGGGTCCCTGAAGCCCGTCAGAGGTCCTTACAGAGCAGCAGAGCAGGTAAAGAGGTGAGTCTGCTATACAGCTTTATTCTGACATATGGTGGAGGTATTGAAAACTGCAGAGAACCTGCCGGCTGGAGAAAAGTTCATGGCATATACAGTACTCACCGCAGTTTTATTGGGTCTCCCATTGTGTTTATTTTAAGTCTGGTTATTTTTTAAAAATTCCCACAATAGAACAATCGGAGGAAAGTGAAAGAGTGAGAGCGAAGCTATGGTTAGAACTGAAAGTATTGTTTTAACAAATAGTCGAAAGCTCAAAAATACAGACAGAAAATATACAAAAGTGATTACAGTCTAATGGGGGATGTTGGCTGGACACAAACCACAGCTATTTGAACTTATTTATGATGTTTTTGGTGGCAGCGTGTGATAATTTTTGCACAAAACTTCATTTTCAAACACAAGTCTATACACATCAAACCATTTAATATAATATTAAAACCACCCGCTGCTCTAAGACATCATCCAAACACCATTAAACACCCAAGCATAACCCACCACTCACTACAAATTGATGAGGTTAAAGCTGCAGTGCATGATATTTTAAAAAAAATCCATAAGAAATATATTTATAGCGGACAAGCGGCAGCTTCTCTGCTGTTAACGGACACTTTTGGCTCATGGAGTCACACCGGACTCTATCGTTATCGGGAGAGTGGTAGAGGAGAGGGGGAGACTGGCAATTGCGGTTGGCGGAAGGCAGTTTGTGATCTGTTTGTTGCGGTTATGAACGTTGCACATTTGAACTGTTAGCGGCTGAAGCGCTACGCTACAGTGGCCTGCGAGGACATTCACACTAACGTCTCCCCACTCCAGACAACGCATCACAGCCCCTCATTGTCGTCTCTGGGACTTCAATCATGTTCATTGACTATGATGTACAAGAATTAAATTGTTGTATATCTGTTCTACTTTGTTTTTCTATTCCTTGTATTCTGCTGCTGTATTCACTAATTTGCCAGAGGAACTTTCCCGAGGGATTAATAAAATTCTGTCTATCTATCTATTGTAATTCATTTGGTCTGAGAAGCTGAAAATCTACCCCTTTATGCCTCAGTTTAATCACAGGTGTTTTTAGAAGTGTACGAGGGTTAATACGATTGACAGCTGTGATGATCTATAACCCATGAGATTTTGCCAGATGTGACTTGGACGCGACATTGTATAAATGTAAAAAGATGTCAGCTGCATCTGTATTTATATTTTCTTTTCCAGTTTGAACAGAGAGGAGAGAGGTGCAGATATAAGGTGTCAAAGTCAAGCATTCTTCTTCTCCCTGATTTCGGATCCTGCAGCTGTTACAGTGACCGATTACTGCGATGAATGATTATCTTTTGAATGGAGAGACAAAGCAAACCAAGTAGAAAAATACACAAACAATGCAGTACTGTAAGAGAAAGAGTCATTTTCCACTCACTGACAGAACTCATTGACTCACTGATGAAAAACAAACGGGTTCGTATATTTAAAAAATCACTTATCTTTTTTTTCTTTTTTTTTTCACAGCATCTGGATCAGATCACAAAGTCTCATCAACATCAGAAACAGTGTGATTCCAACCAGGCACAGTTTGTCAAATACCTACATCGTCTCGGAGGGCCTGGATTAGAGGCGTTCCTGTGAAGGAACTCACATTGGACCCAGTCCATGTCCAACTGTTGTTCAACCATTGCCCAATCATCATCATCATCATCATCATCATCAGATACTTTTTTTTTCATCTTCCTCCTCTTCATATAATTGTAATCTCTCTCGTATCATTGTGAACTGACCCCTGTTCCTTTTATCCATCTATCCCGAGGCTGTGGTCTGTGTGACTCATAGTGTTTCCACACTGAAGGTGGGTCTAATGACTGTGTGTGTACTGTGGTGATTTGATGATGTTAAAGCCAATGTTATGTAAACGAGAACATGATCCAGTCACAGTGATACATGAAGGTGTTGTCTCATATTCGACCTGTGCGAACCGTACGTGAAGTGCAGTGGTGGTGGTGGTGGTGGTGGTGATTGGGGTGGGGTGGGGGGGATGGGGGTGTGAGGGTGTGTGTGTGTGTGTGTGTGGGGGGTGTTAGGGCAATGAGATGTTAAGTTACGTCAAGTTGAGTTAATGTGTAAACAGAATCAGGGAACACAAATTCTGTCGCTCTTTCAATTTACATTATCAACCACTTTTCATTTAAAGATTGATATAAATTACGCATGACGACACCTTAAGTTACTGTTGCTATGATACTGACTTCATCTAAAGTGGATCGGTGAACAAAACTGAACCTTGCGCTCTTTCACTGCTCGTTCATGGGGTTTCTATTTTCCACCATTCTGTTCAGAGGGTGAATCACAGAACTTCTATTCGGCACTTAGAATATAACACACCACAACCATATAACCACAAAATAATAAAACAATATAAACATTGTTCTATAACATTACTACTGCTCATATGGCTCCAAATTCCTCTCTCATGACATCTAATTAATAAAGTGTACGGTAATTATTCACACAACCAGTGACTATGGGAAGAGAATAGAGAATAAGAAGAACGAGAAGAAAGGTCAAGAAAAGAGGAGAGCAGAGGAGAGGAAAAAATAACACCAGAGGAGAAGGACAGAGAGGAGGGGAAACAAAGAAAAACAGAGAGCTGAAATGAAATGAAAGGAAAAACAAGGTTAGGAGAAAAGACATCGGGAGGAGACGAACCAAGAAGAGATATGAGGCAAGGAAAGACAGGAGGAGAGAGGAAAATCAAAGAGGTAGGATGTAAGAATGAGTGGAGAGAGAGAAGACAAAAAGAGAGGAAAGGAAAGGTGAGGGAAGGGAGGGGAGGGCAGGAGAAGAGAGCAGAGGAGAGGAGGAGAGGAAAGGAGGCTAAGATAGGAGAGGAGAGGAGGAGAAAAGGGAGGAGAGGAGGAGTAGAGAGGAAGGTAAGACAGCAGGGGAGGAAAGGAGAGGAGAGGAGGAGAGTAGAGGAGAGAAGAGGAGAGGAAAGGAGGAGAGAGGAGAGGAAGGGAGGAGAGAAGAAGAGAGGAAAGGAGGAGAGAAGAGGAGTAGAGGAGAGGAGAGAAGAGGAGAGGAGAGAAAAGGAGAGGAGAGAAGAGGAGAGGAGAGGAAAGGAGGAGAGGAGGGGAGTAGAGAAGAGGAGAGGAGGAGAGAGGAGAAGAAAGGAGGAGAGGAGAGAACATAGAGGAAAGGAGGAGAGAAGAGAAGTAGAGGATAGGAGAGAAGAGGAGAGAAGAGGAGAGGAAAGGAGAGGAAAGGAGGAGAGGAGAGTTCCAAGTGTAGACACATGGAAGTGATTAAGTGTGCACTGCCAGTGAGTCTAGGCCTGGGCGTAATGAGGAGACTAGATCACTTTAAACTCAGCGGGGACATCCTCACCCAGCGAAGAGTCAGACACAGAAATTAGCAAAAAAAAAACAAAAACAAAAAAACCACAAACACAAACACACACAACCTGCCAACCAGTGCAGCAATATTCTCTAATCAGGAGTGAGGTGAACACTGAACAAAGCCTCTGAGCGCCTGACGTCATATGACAGTGGTCTTAATCCCCCCCCACACCCCCCAGCACGCAGCTGGATGACTCACGCATGACAGAAAATAGTAGGTGAGAAGTAGCGGCCCCGCATACACACACACACACACACACACACACACACACACCAGCTCCGGTTTCCACAGATCAGATGTTGTCTCCATACTGGATTTAGAACGGGAGGAAAGTGGGAATGATGAAAGGGGGTCTGAAAATTACAACTGCAGATGGAGAGAGAAAGGAAGACAGCAGCTTTCCAGGATGATTACACAACCTAAAGCCACTGGGGACCGGAGAGGCAGCGTGGAGGGAACGTCTGGCTGAGAAAGAAGGTGTGTGTGAATGAGGCAGGGTTGTCAGGGTTCAGTGACACACTAATGAAGCCTATAAACACAACAGGAGGAATCACTCTCCACTGTTGTTAGGATAGTGTCTGTGTGTGTGTGTGAGTGTGTGTGTGTGTGTGTGTGGGGTCGGCGTTATGAAACTACCACCGCAACACAACCTAAAAAACCATTACGCGGCTCTGTGTTGTGGAGCGAAATTTGCAAGGTGCTGTCTAGACCCGAACTGTGTTTATTTGTTTTGCTTAATTCTTCAAAGCAAAACCAAGAACGGCATCGTTTCTCTTACAGACACACCAGCCGCCGCTTGTGTTGATGTGCGGCATTTGATAACACACACGCTGCTATTTCTGTGAGTGGTTGGCTTCACAATCGCTCATTTCCTGTTGTTACCTAAACAGGAAGTCCAAAGAAAAAGACACATTTGTGCCGTTTACTATATAAGTGGTGTTTACGTCAGTGTATTTGTTATCAGTCTTTCATTTGTGCAGATTGGATGCGGTTAAGTTGCTGAGCTTGTTGTGTCTTTTCCTGCCAGTTTTGATTGTTTTTGGGGGGTTTTTTAACTCACTGTTTTAAGGTTCAGTACAGTAAAGGAGGATAAGTTTTGGAGAGTTTGTGTAATGTTATTTGAGTTTCCAATTTCAGTAATGAGGACAAAAATCAGATGAAGACTAGTCAAATGTCAAAGTAAATCCACAAAAAAGGAATACTGGGAGAAATCGGCGGTTGTAAAAACATCTGTTAAAGACATCAACTGGATGGATTCTGAAAATGCTGTAATACTTTCCCCTCTTTCTGGTGAAAACTGCAACATGTTTGATTCGGTGATGGAGCCAAATGTCAGTCGGGCTCTCAAACTGCACATACAGGCATGAAGGTGTTAGCTTGTTTATTTTTGTATGTAGGGGTTATACGTAGTATTTATACCTCACGCGCCACAACACACTAAAGACTCCAAAACCAATGACAAATAAACTGAATAAAACATACAGGTCATTGATACTTGATACTATTGCACATTTGTACAATAGTATCAAGGTTTTCTTATTAGAGCAACATTTCACAGCTGTTTATTTTAACACTTGATTCTGTGTCTTATAATCTTCACGTCCTGTATCAGCTGATAGTTTACATTCTAGCTCTGTTCACATAAGACCACAAATCCCCTGCTTTCTGTGCGGTTTGTGTTTTCAGTTTGGAATCGTCTGAACAAGGCCAAAGCTGTCACAGTTTAATTTGAACCATAGATCAACAAACAATTTCGCCAAATTAGCAGAGATTAGATATCATAAACTTTGCAATCAGTCACCCGCGTTGAGGAGATGCTGTGATTTCAGCAACAAACTCTACTCTGTTCATTGACGTCTGCATCCAGTGGTGAGAACAACAGCACCGCCTGCAGCCTCTGTCACTTTCTTTGACTCTACCAGTTGCTTCTGTGTGGTTTTTGTGGTGTGTATGGAGGGCTTTTATTTTGGGAGTACTTCTGTTTCCGGTGCGTTGTATGGAACTATGACTTTATGGCTACGTTCACACTGCAGTTCTTGATGCTCAATTCAGATTTTTTGCTGAGATCTGATTTTTTTGCACGGTCGTTCACACTACAATTTTAATGCGACCGCCATCAGACTCCAGTGTGAACGGTCTGCGGCTCTAAAGTGACCCGCATGCGCAGAAGACGTGACGCCACAGGCAGCACGCTGGGTTTACAGAAGTAAATATGGGCGCAACACAAGTCAGTGTGTGCGTAGAAATTTTTAAGATGATGTGCAATTGTAGCCGATAAAATTCCGATCAAATGATAAAGAGAAGATGAAGAAGACTGAGAATAAAAAGAGCACGCCTCCTCTGGCGCAGAATTGTGATGTCCGTCTCACTTCAATGACGTAAAAGTCAGATGAAATGCGACATAAGCGTTCAGACTGCGGTCGCTTTGAAAAACATCAGATACGTATCCCATTTAGGACAACATATAAAAACGGCCTGGGTCTGGTGTGAAAAAATCGGATCTGTGCTGTTCACACTGTCCTAAAATAATCCGATATGGGTCACTTGTGACCAAAAAATCAGATTTTTTCTGCTGTGTGAACGTAGCCTATGTATGGTTGGAGAGTTTACCCTTTGCAGGTGCGGAGGAGAATGATCCACACCTGTCATAAGGACCACCTTCTTAACGAGCGGCAGTGACTCTCTCCAGTACCAACGATCGGCCTCACAGTGTGGAATACTGCATGTCAGGGTTGGAAAAAAACGGGAGAAACTCAGATGCTTGGGATTGAAGGGGAACATAGAACATTTATTAACTGCACACACACAAACTAAACCAAACAAAGAATCACCGAACCAAAGCATGAGCACACAACCGGGCTCCAAGAACAAGACTAACCAATCACTAGAAACCAAGGTCTAGTCATTAAAGAACTTACTGTATATACAAACCGCCAACCAGACTCCAGATAACAAAAGGGGAAAAACAGGAAATCAGAGTCCAAGACAGGGAGAATGTCCAGGTTATTGCGGGCTGAGGGAAGGTGAAGACCAGTATGAGGCCACACTGCTGGCTGGGCAATCAGCTTCTTAAATAGCTGTGCAATCAGCCACAGCCGAGCAGCGTGGCCAGGTGTTCCAGATCAGGAGTAATGGCAGTCCCCTGAGGGAGAGGGTGTGGCTCAGCCACAGCATGGGCTGACCATGACATTGTGATAAGTTATGAATGGTGTTTTGGACTTTCTCGGTTTTTACTAACGTGTGTTTTTCTCTATGTTTCCAGGGTCCTCTGTTGGAGCCCCTCCACCACCGCCTACACCACATCGTCTCCTTGGTTTCATTTGGATCTTCACTGTTCTCCTGTTGGAATACAAATCTATTTTTCTTTAAAACCCATTCCGGCGTTTGGACCCTTCCCTTCTAATTACCTAAAAGGTTTTAGTCCCATCTCATCCCTCTCTGAGTCTTTGGTCAACGTCCCTGTAGCGTCGGTTTTCTCCACCATAGGAGACAACCAGAATGACACATCCCCCCCTCTAGTGGTCACGGACCCTCTCCCCCCAGACCTTCAGTATGAATGAGTACAAGTCACAACTCTACCATCGAATACGCTGGCATCTTTGGCAGAACTTCAGAACTATTTATTCTCAACAGTCTAGTGATAAATTTATGTTAATATTTTTAGATTGAACAGAAGAAATACTACATATTGGACCTTAAAAACAATTTAAGACCCCTTTAAACTGGATAGTTTTTCTGCTTAAATCCATTGTGAACTTAGTTATTATATGGTTTTTGATCATGTGTAATCAAACTGAAAACAAAAACAGGTCCATTACAGCTCCACATAAAACCAAAGAAGCCGTCCTGATGTAAGAGGTGTATTTCATAGCTACAATGCACCATTATTAGTAATTAAGTGTATTATGTCGCTGGAGCATCAGGGGGCCTGAGTATATAAAATATATAACATAATGTAACTCCTTCTTTTTTACATCTGCACTGCTGCTAAAGCACAGTGGCGATGTATGTGCTAATGTTTTCTGCAGATGTTCTACGTGAATGGGCGTGCGAGCGTTATTAAGTGCAGTCTGGCTCGCTTTGTGGTTAAGTGACTGCGCCACATTACATACTGAGAAAAAAGCCAAAAGCTTTCAAGTTGAGATCAGAACAAAGCCTTTACTCTCCAGTGGACTTTCCCTTTAAATCATCACCTCGGAGTTCATTAGCTAAATTTATGATCCGCCACCACTCACTGAGTCTCATTCGCCTTGCGTCTCGTAGGCAGCCGCCCTCCCTTTGGACCACGCCTTTGTCTTTAAGGATCTAACACATTCCTCAGACTAGAGGTGGGGTGTTATTAAAAACCAAATGTATCCAAGAGGTATTTAAATATGAGTTATGAACATGGTGGACAGAAAGTATTAGGCGAGTTTGCGTATTACAGAAAAAGCATATTAAAGCTCATGTGACTGCGGGTGTAGTAACCAGACAAACACCACCTAGGGCTGCAGCTTTACATTCACTTTATCCTGCACTGTCATGATTTTAAAAACCTCACTTGAAATTGAAAGTCAGCTCGCATGCACATTCCACAGACAGGAAGCGTATAATTTTCCCATGCAGCCGTGCCTGCAACCATAAGAGCTGAACAGACGAAAAAGACAAAGGAGGGAGTCTTTTGTCCTCCAGCTCTTCTCTTCAAGTGAAAGACAAGTGAGAACGTCTTTCTCAAATATGAAGCATTCAATACACACACAGAAACAAAAAAAAACACAAAAAACAAAAACAGTCGGATTTGATATGACCATGAAACGTCTGAGCTGTTTAGCATTAAAATATCACTGGAAATATACTATTACGACACCAATAAATGGACTGTTTTAATATCACACATCTGGATGTTTTGGCAAATCAAGCAAAAAGGAAGTTAAAGAATAAAAGTAATGTGATTTTTCTGTGATTCCCAGAAGCTTTTTTTTTAAAGACAAACCACATACTGTACATTCCTAAACAGCTAAGTAAGCACGCTGAGTTTAACTACGGTGACAGAACATAGACTACTTTAAAAAAGAAGCCATGAATAGTCCACACGAACACACATACGAGGACTTGGACCAGTACTTCCTGGTGTTTATTTTTACCCACTGACATGCAATAGTTAAAAGTTAGTGGAAACTTTAATGTCTGTAGTTTATTGCAAAGGGAGCAAACAAAAAGTGTATACTGTATATGGGTATGTACAGTATCGGTATATAAGGGAAGACAGAAAGAAGGAAAAAGGAAGAAGTAAAAGAAAGAAACCACGATAGAAGAATAGAATGAAAGAATTAAAGAAAGGAAAGAAAGGAAGAAGGAAAGAGAGAAAAGAAAGGGCAAGAAAGAACAAAAGAATAAAAAGAAAAAACAAAAGAATAGAATGAAAGAAAGAAAAGAACAAAAGGAGAATATAAAGAAAAAGAAAGAAGAAAACAGATAGAAAGAACAAATGAAGAATAGTAAAAGAAAGAAAGAAAAAGAGAGAGGGAGCGATTGCCCTTTGAGTAGCCTGTGACCACCCACCCACTCATTCCCGTCTGTCTGGAGATGACGCACCGCCAGCCCCCTCCCTCCCAAGCAGCGTCCTTTTCAGCCGCAGCCGCACCCTCCCGGCACAAAAACAACAAATTACAGCCCTGCGAACCACAGTAGAGAAGATTCCCCTGAACCGAGAGCTCCTGCAGACATCACCTCCAACCACCCTGATGCGACGGCGGCGTGAAGGGTCCTGCTCTGGGAACACGGAGGCCAATTCGTCACAATCACCAACACCAGTTGGACCCAGTCTGTGGGAATCACACGCCAGTATGACCAGAGACGGAGAGCGTTGAGTCACAGTCTGGACTCACATCTGGGTCTGAACCAGTCTCAAGGCACATTTAGAAATACATGCCATCCTGCTTTCTTTTTATAGGGTCATTTTAAAGTGATCAGATTTCCCTGTGTATGAAAAAAAAGTACAGACAGAAACACAACAGTGAGTTGAAGAAGAATTAGCTATAAATCTAAAAAAGAACCTTATATTACACAGCACATAAATATTTTAAAGCAGCACTGAATGAGATGACGTTTTAAAGACTCCACTGTATATATCACATAAAACCATATATATATATATATATATATATGTTTTATGTCGGGGCTTTTATGAGTTTGTATGTTTTTCAGCTGTTCGTAGCTTTCTTTCTTTCTTTGTTTCTATCTTTTTTAAAACATTTATTAGAACCCCGACATATGGTTCAGTCTCATACATATTGTACAATTCTTGACTAATACAGTTTTTTTTCTTTCTCATACACACACGTGTGCAGGGAAAAGAAAGCAGAGGAGAGAAAAAACAACAACAAAAAAACACCATCACTCCATAGGATGGTAACATATCTTATTTTCTTATTTTCTTTCTATGTTATCACGTAGAAAGAAAACGCACTGTGTACATACATTATAAGACCCTGTGTACATATAACACTGTGTACATATAAGACCCTCTCCATTTAATGACAGTATCCACTTCTTTGTGAATACACTGAAAAAGAAACCTATGATAATAATAAAAATAGTAATAAAAAAAAGTGGCAGTTTTGGATCGTGTGATACTAGCGATGGAGTGAATGAAAAAAATGAACATGTCTCATATGAAAAAACGACTGTAAATAATGACACATCTGATACAGTGGAATAACCATTAAATATGGTGGATTTACGACCACATCTCAGTCCCACACAGAAAGGTGCCAGATCCATACACACAGATTTGAGTATTTATAAAAATGACTTGCAGAACTGCAGCCAGTTATTGCACTGAAAGAAATCATACATACACGTTATGATTAATTTCCTTCTGATGGAGAACTGAGATCACTACTAAATCTGCCATGTTTGATGGATATTCCTGGTGTGTATATTATATATCACAGAGATACATAAAGTGATGCATGAAGACAGAGCTGACAGTAAAACCCAAACAGACTGAGGCCTGCAAAAATGATTTACTTCCATCATGTATGATAAATGAGAGCTTTGATGAATATAACCTTTGCTTGACCTGACAAAATGAGACAGTTTTTTAAATTTATATTGTGCTGTGAGTAGAAGATAAAAAAGTGTTAAATAAATATACAGTATATTAATTGAATCGGATTAAATCTATATGGAAACAACTTAGGCATTCCCTCCTTCAATTGCAGTTTTAAGTGTTTGTGATGAAGGTCCACAGTTCATGCTGCCTCCTCTCAATGCACTCTGCAGAACTCTGTGGGCCTTTGGATGGTGAACAACAATATAGAATTTATTGCCTGAAGCGTTACAGCTGTTATTTCAGCTCTGCTACACCAGCGTATGAAAAATTCATACCTTATGAGAAATTAAAATCACTATACCACTATTGGACAATAGGACTGCATTGTGCATGAGTGCTTTAGGTTTCCTGTAGGTACTTTCACTAAAGCACAAGTGTCTGACTGTGATGGATGGTGTAAACATCTAAAAATACAATGTCCCCCATTATTTAGCAAAAAGGTCTGGATGAGATACAGTACTTCTGCCAAATACAATGTATTACTGATTAACTTTACACGGCACTGCATAGCACTTTATTGCACATTCACAGGAGGATATTAGTGCAGATTATGTCCAAAAAGCTGCAACTGTTGGCATTTATTTAGATGCAATGTGCAATAGATTAGATTAGATTAGAGTAGATATACCTTTAATAGTCCCACAAGGGGAAATTTCAGATACAGCAGCAGAATACAAAAAGTAGAAAAACAGGGTAATAATTCAACAATTGAATTATTGTATGACATAGATAGTATGCATGATTGAAGCCTCAGAGATGATAACGAGGGACTGTGATGCGCCATCTGGAGCTCAAAACGGCAGTGTGAATGTCCTCGCAGGCCACCGTAGCATAGCATCAGCCGCTTACAGCTAACCGCTAACAGTTCAAACATACAACGTTCATAACCGCTACAAGCAGATCACAAACAGTAACACCATCTCATTCACACACATCGCCAGTCCCCCCCCCTCCTCTGCCCACTCCCCCCTTGTTCTTCGGCCCTTTCTCACCAGTAGAAAACCACCAAAGCAAACGATAGAGTCCGGTGTGCCATTCGTGAGCCAAAAGTGTCCGTAAACAGCCGGAAGCTGTCCACTTGTCCCCCATGTACCCCCACTGCAGTGTGTAATATCCAATAATATCCTCTTTTAAATATACTATCATACACTACTAATGCTGAGGAAATTTTTAACACAAAGGAGACCATAACATGTTGTTGAGGAATGTTGAGTGTAAAAGTGCTGTAAAACTACAAGGTTCAGTATTAAACACTGAAAATAATCACCATTAAAGTTGATATTGGATGGGTCTGACAGCCCATTTACGTTTTCTGTTTTTTTTGGGGGTTTTTTTGCTACTGCGACAACATTTCACCAAAAAACCCAAAACGTTACGCGTTAAACATTCAATACAAGACCAATATTTTCTCTAACTTCTTCATTTGGCTTCACTTGCTGAATAACAAAGTTAGCTTTTCATATTCTTTCTTATGTTATTGACGTCTGTTTTATGATCAACAAAAGCATAAAAGAGGGTTTAAAGATGGAAAGTGCTAAAGGTCTTGGGTTTTACTGTGGGGAAAACTAAATACACCACACACTACATTATAACAACTTTTAAAATCCAAAAATAAAGTACTAAAATAAAGTCTAAGATGTCTGAATGGCACATCCACGTACTGAGTATTACAAACGGTCCTTTCCTGTAGCGCTCCATCATAAATGACCCGAGAGGGCAGCAAATAAACAAGTCGTATAAACACATTTGCCACGAGGCAATGTTTAAAAGAGAACAGTGAAATGAATATTATAGTATGACGTGGTTCTCTTTACCATCAACTCCAAAACAGGAAACCACATCCCCAAATATGCCATCCACTGGCATTGTGCGACCACATACCACACGGAGCGAGAAAGGACGGCGTATGAAGTGGGTCAGACGGCAGCAGCTGAGCCAGACGCTGGGAGTAAATGACATAATCACTGCCCTTTGCAAACATCAACCTGCGCACAAACTCGCAAGAGCTCTCAGCGCTCCGTCAAGCCCCAGAAACTCTGAGCTGGATGGGTCTCCGTTATCCAAACAGCCAGAGTCGACCACTGTCACCAGAGGTATTCATTACCGATCGCAGTCCGACTAAGACAACAGTCAGTTCACCTTAAAGACACCAGACGATGACGAACAGCACATCCCAGAAACCCATGCAGGAGGGTCTGGGTGAATCAGAGCCACCACCAAAAGACAGCTCAAGTCCACACACACACACACACACACACACACACACACACACACACACACACACGCACACACTCTCCTCCAGTAGAAGCGCAGATACACGTGTACGATTGGTTCTGGTCAAAGGTGAGAGAACATTTGTTGTCTGGTGATTGATTCTCTTTGATCTTTCAATTAGATCTTTTTCCAACGCTGGCAAATGTTCAAAATGTCATTTCACATCTAACCCTAACACCTAAAGTCAAAAGCGTACGCACAGATATGCACATTTTACACATAATACACATATTACAATGACCGATCCATTAATGCAGTATGTAAATGAACGCTGACCTTTCAACATGTAAAAATACCATCGATTTTTAAGATTTTCTTGGCAACACTATTCCACTAAAATATGTGGTGTTGCATGGAGGCTCATTAAAGCTTTATCCAGAGACTAATTTCACTCAAACCAGAGGAAGATGTGTGTCTGATGTTTTTTTCACTGAAAAGTCCGAAATGTCTAAAAATAAACCCTCGGAACGACATTTACTGGGAGCGTTTGATGAGTAGTAAACCATTCAAACTTAATAATAATAATTAATGGAAATGTTGAGCATTATCATCTTTCTATAGACGTCCAGTATCCCTCTCTGTTTGACACGTCTTTCATTTAAGTGGATATCACTTCAATTTAAATTATTGTCATTACATGAGTGCATGAAATATGACATGAAAATTGTACTCAGGATCAGCCATTAAAACAGTTTATTACAAAGGCAGTTGTTTAAATATTTTAATTACGGTAGATTTATTTGATTTAATTCAGTGTTTACTAAAGGTTTTTTTTTTTAACTCTAATTAATAGACCTCTATATGGGCACCATTAGTTGCACCAAGCACGTTAAGACGGGACTCGATATCTTGCCAAGTTCGCTGTAGGATAGCTTCATCAGCGGTGGCAGTGACATTACGAATCCTTTGCTTCAAGTCAGCAATGTCCCTTATCTTTGATACACAATATCTTTTACATAACCCCATAAAAAGAAGTCCATGGGAGTGATATCTGGTGAACGCGGTGGCCATGGAATTGGTTTAGATTAGATTAGATCCCTTTATTAGTCCCCTATGGGGAAATTTCAGATTACAGCAGCATATATACGACAAGACACACACAGAGAGATACTGTAAATATGATGAAAAATAAGAGCGACTCCTAATAGTATAGATATATAAATACTAATAAAGAAAGAAAAGAACAGATTGAGTGCAACAGTAAAGATCAATAAAGAGACAACGTCAGAT
>JAPTHA010000007.1:14163421-14175267 GCA_029814585.1 Gymnapogon annona
GAAGGGGGACCCCCCCCCCCCCCCCGTCATTATTTAATATCATCTGTGGGTGTGTGAAGCCCTTTGAGACCAGTCATGTGATTAAGGGCTATATAAATAAAATTTGATTGATTGATATTTGATATGGCAGGAGTTTTTACGTCGGATGCCCTTCCTGACACAACCTACTGCACGCTCATCCCGGGAATCGAACCCGAGTCCTCTATGCACCAGCCTGGTGTCTTACCAACTGACTATAATTTTTGTAAATATCTTAGGTGTAATTTTTGCTTTTCACAAATTCATGCACGGACCTTAACGGAACCTTTAGGGGCCTGCATCTGGCCCTGGGCCGCATGTTTGACGCCCCAGCTCTAATCATATCAATACATAATGTAAGTAAATACAGTAAGCAACTGTAAAATGCAGTCTGTCAGCTGTTCATCTGCATCACACGTGTCTTATTCGGACACTCAGGGATTCATAGTCAACGGACAAGAACTGTCATCTGCAGTATTGACTCGCCTGTAAACCCACACGCTTCGACACGCGTCAGTGATTGAGGATGCTCATATTTATGTTGAGTTATTGAAATAAATAGTGGAATACGTCATGTTTTGATATAAGAACCTCTGAATTTACCCTGAGGTTTTATCAATGTTCACAAGCTCAGTTATTTACAGTAAATGTAGGAAAACATCCCATTTCCACTGGAAATACAGCACTTTGAGGATAATATTCTAGCAAATGGTGACATACAGTATATATTTACAAACGTTACATGGAGAGGGAGATTCTTATGGAAGTTGCCACGAAGGTTAATTATGATCAGGTCTGAGACAAAGACACCTGTGACGCGTCAACTCAGTGTTGGTGAGATGAACAGTGTGAGTGCAAATCGACTTATCACATGACAACAGACATTACGACGGCGCCACTCGAGCATTAAAGCATTGCAGTCCCACTACAAACACACCAACGTGTTTCAGAAAACAGTTCAAGGAAGAAAGTTTCAGCCACTGAAACAATCCTCAGAAGATCATTTGATCATTTGATTGATAGCTGCACTCATGGTAAAATAAATATCAACTACTGTGAGATTTGATTATGAGTTTTGAATGGATTGTATGGATATGTATGAATGGATGGTATGGATTCCTGCTCTGTTACAGTAAATATATTTTTGTTTCCCTCGTATCAAAGAAACATTTTTTTTTAATCTTTCAACATTTGCGGATTTCATGTTGCACTTACTTTTGGACTTTTTTCTTTATAATATTTTTATACTCATCATCATCATCTCGGACTTCGTTTAAACACTGATACTTTTCACTACTTCACACATTGTACAAACAAAAAAAATCAACTGAGGAAACAATCAACTTAATAGTGAAAATACTAATTTTATCATTTCAGTGTATGAAAGCAGCCAAAGAATATTACTCGTATGTGTTAAGTGTGTGATGTCAGTTGTAGGAGGTGTTTCTACTGTTAAATGTCCCGACCACACTGACCCGTGTTTGTACCGTACATGTATGTTGAAGTCAATACCTGGTTTGTTTGTGTCTCTGCTTCAGACCTCAGATTCACACGGAGGCTCTAAGGCTCATTCTTCACTGATTCTGTTTCACTGTTGGACGGCAAATAAAATCAGAAGTTACACAGACTGAACTGACACTCAGAGCAGTTTGAACTCTTTAACCCTTCAATAATCGCGCCTCAAATGGTAGTTTGTGTCCAAACACAGCTGTCATTACTCCACATCGGCAGTGCTAAGGTGTTATTTTGGACCCGTCTCTCTCTCTCCGTCTCTCTGGGTGTGTTCATAGAACCTGCACTATTTGTTTGGCACTGTGGAAACTTTTCTACTTTTATATTGTCACTTAATATAAAGTATCAGTTATTAGTTATTATTATTAGTTACCGCTAGTAATTCATCAGATAACATACTCCTTTCACATTGTGGATTGTTCTTTTGTATGGAAGCAAATAAGAGCAAAAGTATTATTCAGTTAAAAAAAAAAAAAGTATAAGTTTGCCTTTCCAGATGTAATGAAGAAAAAGACTAAGTCTCTTTCTATTCTTTTCTGGTCTCAGCAGAAGTCTTATAGGCTGGAGTTCTTTCTTTCTGTTGGGAGGTAAAAAGTGATATATTCATGTGTAATATAATGTAGTATCATGTAGTACTACATTGTAGTACTACATGTACTAATGTAGTACTACATTATGTAGTAATGTAGTATCATAAATTGATATGGTTTTATAAGATAAGCTTTTATCCACTCCATTCGACTACATTGAAATAAACCTACGTATTATTTAGCATCTTTAGTGGTTGATTTTTATTCACTTTCTGAATTCTGGCATTTTGTTGAAATTAGCCTCTTTTAATTTATTTTTCTTTTTCTTTTGTCTGAAAACTCTGAATGTTAATGATCAGCATCGTCATCAAGGAATTTGCATTATAGGTGGTAATTAAATTGAATGTTTGAGAGAAATTTCACTTAATTTATCTACAATTTATTCAAAGTTATTCATCCTATTTAATATACTGCAAAATGACCACAAAGAGAGTATAAATAAGGCCCTTTAATATAGTAACACTTAGGTAACAGGATGAATCCCACATGGGAGAAGATTTCAAACACAGAAGCATAAAAAAGTGATTTATTTCACATTTAACACCAACTTGTTAGCTCGAAGGAAGAATGTCATTTTAAACCAACATGCAAAGGCCCCTGTATGGAAATACAAAAAGAACAACAACAAAAACAACAAAAAAACAATAAATATGATCCTTGGGGTAAAGATTACCTTGGTAGAATGGATCCTGGGTTTACAGTGACAGAAAGTCATTTTAAAATGCCTTTTAAAATGATTTACACTGGTAAATGTACACGGAGTAGTTACATAAAGATCATTACAGTAGTATACATGGTAAAAGACACCAGAGAACTACAACATAGCTCAAAAGGGCCACAAGATTAATTCTCTACTGAGACCCTGATGCACGGGCTGCATCGGAGTCTTCTGGATAAACTTGCAATATTGTGAAGCAGTTTCATAAGATTATAAGTAATATATATATTTATTTATTTATATTCATATTTACATGGTATGTTAGCATACTCATGTTCTTAAAGCACATTACTTAAAAAAAGTCATTGTTGCACATTAACTTTTCAACAAACGTTAACCCTTATTAAACCGGATAAAGTGGCTAAAACTACATTCTTATTTACAGAAACAGGCTTCGTTGCCAGTGGAGGAGCAGATATGCACATGCAAGCACCAAGTCTGTCCGCTAGAATTCACTAGTAACTGGCTGGGATTAAAAATGTACGTCCAGAAAAGAAAAACCCACTCTCCCAGATAGCAGCATAAAAAAAAAAGGAATGCAAAGATGAAGTGGTCCTTAAAAAAATGGACGCTGATCAGACATGAGAAAAGGTGAAATGTGGTTAAACAGTGTATCTGGATGCAACTGGTCGTTCCCTTCATTTACCATAAACGCACCTAAAGATTGATCTCTACAAAAATGTAACGTTAAAATAAAACTCAATATTAAACAAGAGCTGAACGGACAGAGTTAAGTGTGTTAAAAAAATAGTTCATGCTCCATGTGCCAAACATACAACCAGCACCCCCAGTCATTGCAGTTCACAGAAGAGCCACGACAAACACCTCATGATCACCCACCCACCCCCGTCAGTACCCACACCTCCGACTACAACTCCAGATCCTTTGTGCTTTTTCAGTCAGAACTTACTACGATGCAGTTTAGTTCAAAATAAATCGGAAAACTGTCTTTGCTAGGCACTTCATTCATAGAAATACTTTGCAGACTCATCGATAGTGTCGGCACTCTGTACTAAAGATTGTCCAGGGAAAGTAAAATACAAACACTGGCTCATCATCAAACGGCCAAGAACTATTCTAAACTGCTTTGGCTGTTAGGATGAATGATAAAAAAAAAAGAGGGTGTTCTTTTTCCTGATGCTGAAGAGGAAAATAGTGAATGTGTGAGTGAGACCAGACCCATGTCATTATCAGTGTCAAAAGAATCTACACGGGACCGACGGCTCAAAAACCATACTGTCCAAGTTAGTTTAGTGCAGGCACATTATCGCCCTGGGTTTCTGTACAAACGGTATTTACATCATATTTTCCCCCTTGACCGTTTATCCTTAATGTTTTATTCAATGTTTAATTCAATGTTTAAAAAAAGAAAATCAAATCACTCATATCACTCAATGTTTTGAGCATGGCCTTGTTACCGTCTATCTACATTGAAAGACTTTTTGGTTTAGTAAGAACACGTCTGCCTACACATAAAGCATGAACTATTCCAGTGACTGCACGTCTCTGTAAGAGCAGGTGCTTTGGGAAAAGCCTGATGAGTAAAACTAACAGGCTTAGATTTAAGAAAGCCATTGGCAAATTTCTAAGTTTTATTTAAGAAAAAAAAAAAAAAACCTACAACAGCAGCAGTGAGTGGGATCGCAGCCGAGTGACTCAAAGGTGCACGTACATATTTCAATGATAAAGCTGCCCTTTCTTACCAGAAGTTTCGGCAAACTACACTCTGTGAGCCCAGAGCAGAGCTGCTGCTTGATCAATGTCAGGACAGAACAGCTCTGGAAGAAGAACTGTGGATATTTGAAGAACTCTTTACATCTAAACTGTCTGGACTGTACAGTGCTCCGAGGGCGGGTTATGTGTAGCATAATATTTCACTTTAATAAAATGGGAGGTGGTGACCTTTATCATCCATTATTTTAACACACACACACACACCCTGTTCTCTGTCTACAATCGGCCCTACACACAGTCGACCACGGAGCTGTCCTCCTCCTCCGCTACCCACTCCCCAAACCTCATCTGAGGGGACGGAGCGGCCGGGTGAAGGTTGTTCAAATCATCGATGGCGTCTGGGTCTGTGTCCTCGCTGGCACCGATGCCCATGTGACCACCTTCGTCCCGATGCGTGCGGATGTGTTTCCTTAACGCCGCCGGCTCCTTGAAACTTCGGCTACAGAAGGGGCAGCAGCACGGCCTCTCGCCGGTGTGGATGAGCTGGTGGTGTTTCAGATGCTGCAGGCGGCTCAGACGTTTCCCGCAGATGGCACACACGTAAGGTTTCTCTCCTGTGTGCGTGCGCCTGTGTTTGCGTAAACCGTCTAAATGGCGGAAGCAGTTGCCGCATTCGGAACATGAGTACGGCTTTTCGCCCGTGTGTATGCGCAGGTGGGTTTTGAGTGCGCCGGACTCACGGAAGCGGCGGCCGCACACGGCGCACGGGTAGGGCTTCTCTCCGGTGTGAATGCGAATGTGCTTCTTCAAGCTGGAGATCAAACGGAAAGTCTTTCCACACTCCAGGCAGTGATGAGGCCGATCTCCAGAGGGCCCGACTGCTGTATCAGCAGTCGAAGGCCCCGCAGAGTCTTCCGCCCGTCCTGAGGAAACACCGTCCCCTCGTCCGGCCACAGAACTCCTGGTAACTACTTTCTGTCCCTGGAGTCCACTCTGCTGCAAGGCACCAGTGCAATCTCGCACAAGTCTTTGGTGACGCAGGGGCTGAGTGAAGGAGCGCTGGGCTCCTCCCTCCCCTCCTACTTGGACGTAACCAAGGTCGGCCACACTATGGGATGGTCGTTCATCATCACCAACCGTACTGTCAGTGCGCATGGCGGCCTCCTTCCTGCCGGACTGACCTGCTCCTGCAGCTGGTCCCTGTTCCTCCTTGACCTCAAACCTGGATGATCCTCCTGGTCCCTGAGACTGTCGGTCATCTGAGGATGAATAAAGCCATGAAGAGATGGTTAATAAAAAAAATAGAACTAGAGAAACTGTAAAGAAAACAAAAAAGAAAGGATCGACTGACTTTTAATTTTAAGCCTTAACTATTCAATGATTAAATACAAGAGCAGGTGTCTATCTGCTAACGCTGCATCTGTTACACAATTACTGTAAATCACTGCCTCCCCTCGTTTGCGCTCGTGCTAAACACATACACTGGTCTTTAGTGCTAAAATAAAATAATTTTAAAGTCAAATGTTCAAAACTCTTTCCAATGTAGGTGCATTAACTTAAATCTTTAAAAAAAAAGACAAAAGTCTTCTTGCTAATCATCACAAATGACTGATTATACAAACTTTTCATCCACTCTAGATGTTCCTGCTAAAATAAGACTATACTTTTAAAAACCTCTAGTTGCAGCTATCATTAACGAATTGTGATATTGTGATGGTTTTCAAGATCAATATCCAAGGTTTACATTTTCAAGGTTTAAGTTTAATACAGTAAGAGAAAATATCATCTACCTAATCAATACCCTAAAGAAAAGACTAAACTGGAAAATTTCTTTGCAGTTTGTACAGGCCAATGTTAATTGTTTGCATGTCAATTATTAACTAGGAATCAACAAAGTTGTAGTGCAGTGTGAGATGTGTTCTTACTCATTCGTTTGTTACCTGGTCTGCTCGAATCAGAGCACATATGAGATGTGCCAGATGCAAATGAGTCCAGAGAATGGTTAGTCACAGAGCCATCAGGCTGGATTGAAATTTGGCACATTTTGTAGTCATCTCTTGGCTCAAATCCGTGAAGGGACTCATCTACTGAGCCTCCAAGACCCAAATCCACACCGGCTCCATTCACATTTCGGGGGTTCTGGTGGTCCCGGTCAATGCCTGAAGTCAGCGAAGCCATGGAAGACAGTGAAGGTGCAAACACTGACTGGTTGACTGTCTGTGGTCCTGTGTATGAGATCTGGAGCTGGTCTATGAGCTTCTGCGCACTACACAAGC
Organism: Gymnapogon annona; assembly: GCA_029814585.1. Classification (NCBI taxonomy): domain Eukaryota; kingdom Metazoa; phylum Chordata; class Actinopteri; order Kurtiformes; family Apogonidae; genus Gymnapogon; species Gymnapogon annona. Next base: position 14,170,210 of record JAPTHA010000007.1, read on the forward strand.
ACTCCTGCAAAGTCTTCAGCTCCCTCTCAGACACCTCCAGGCGCACTTTGAGTCTTTCATTCTCCTGTTCTTTGTGCAAGAGCTCTTGCTGAGTCTCGTTGAGCACGAGGACCACTTCCCCAAGAAGTGTGTCCACGGCAGCGGACATGGCACTTTGAATAGTCGGAGCCAAGCGTGATTTCAGCGATGTCACAGTCATGCCGCCCTGAGAGACTCCGTATTCAACCTTCTCCTGTTTAGGATCATAGCAGGAGTCTGCACCGGTCCTGTCAGAGGTGTTGATTATACTCTGTTTACGGTTTCCACTGTGGACTGAACTGCTGCCACTGTTTGATGGAGATGAATCCATGCTGGCAGCATAACCTGTCCTCCTCGCAGTCATCTTCCCAGAGCCGTTAGCTTCACTTCTCGTTGCTAATGCTGTTTGAAGACGATGCTAACGCCTACTGTTACTCCAAAGAGATGTCCAAAGTTCAGACGCACTCCAGTAATTATATAGGATACGTGTTTTGGATTTGTCAGAACACAGAAGGAAAGCGTCACCTATTAGTTCCGCCTCTTTGTTGCTTCACTGAAGACAAAAACAATAAATGCAACTCTGAGACGCGACTCTCCGCTGGGCCCTGATCCCTCCGCTAACATTAGCCTGTTAGCTCTGAATCTGGCGCTCGGTAAGAGACTTACTGTTTTAGCCGAAGTAAGTCTGCAGAAATAATAAACCAACGGTCTTTGGTTATACTGGGCCACTCTGAAAATTATTGTTCAGAGACGTTAAAACAATGGCCTTCTGTGGCGACTCACCCATCTCCAGCTTCTGTCTAATGTAAACGAAGGCCTGTCGCACAGAAATGACGTAATCAAAGCCGCCCTTCAGTATATTACACTTGCCCTGAATTTTGACTCAAAGGGAAGTTTGCTCAAAACTATCCGCTTTTCTGTTGTTTACTTACCAGGCATGAATTTTACTATAGATTGACTTAAATCTTATTATTATTACTAACTAATGCGGTCATCCTGAATTTTAATTCAATTCAGTAATCATATCTTATTGTGATAATCTAAACAAAATCAATTGGCCGTTAAGATACTTATACAGTTAAATATTTGCATTCACTGTAATGTAAAGGTTTAACTGCATAGAGGTTCTAAACTACAATACTGATACCACGACAGCACTCACTATTTTCATAAGAATATGAACAGCCTGCATGAATTTAGATTCTTTTTTGAGGTTCTTCTGTTCACGAAGTCCATATTTTAGTCTTGAGTATTTAAGCCTATAATTCGAGGCTAATTTTAAAGTGTAGGATACACTTTCTTCTTCTTCTGTCGAATAAATTAATTAAAATGTTAATGTATATAACTTGAAATCACGGGACAAATTAATGTAATTGTACGGTCAACGACTTGGTATGTTATGTGAAGACCCCAATAAATCAGTGCAAAGGAGAAGCTCTGCCAGAACCATGTTCAGAGCACGCAGCCAACTGTCACAACCATATAAAGAAGAAAAAAAGGACTGTAGTCAACACCACTACATAGAACAAACTCCCTGTAAACACAATACCTATGGTCATGAACTTTGGGTCATGACTAAAAGGACTAGATCCTGGATACAAGGGGCTGAAATGAGTTTCCTCTGCAGGGTGGCCGGGCGCACCCTTAAAGATAGGGTGAGGAGCTCGGTCACCAGGGAGGTGACCGAGCTGACTCCACATCGAAAGGAGTCAGCTGAGGTGGCTCGGGCATCTGTTTCGGATGCCCCCCGGACGCCTCCCTAGAGAGGTGTTCCAGGCATGTCCCTCCGGGAGGGGCCCTGGGGCAGACCCAGACCCACGCTGGAGAGACTATGTCTCTCGGCTGGCTTGGGAACGCCTTGGGGTCCCTCCAGAAGAACTGGAGGAAGTGTCTGAGGAGAGGGAGGTCTGGGTCTCCCTGCTTAGACTGTGCCCCTGCGACCCGGCCCCGGATAAGTGATGGAAAATGGATGGATGGATGGACAGAATGAAAAAAAGGGCTGCATGTGTAATTTTGTTGTGGCTGCAGGTATATGGTCGCAGAAGTGCTAGAAGTGTCTGTGTAATGACAATAAAAGAAGTCTAAGTCTAAGAAGATGAAATGTGCACATCAGTTCATCTAATAGACATGTGAGCTATTGAACTGTTGACAATTAGATTACATCTATTGGCTTTTTGAGAAATGTTTGACAAATATATTGGAAAGAAGGGAAAATTTCAGTGGAGTAACATGCCCTTTGCAAACCATCCTGTAAGTCAGAGTTCAGGGTGAGTTAATGAATATTATGCAGCAGCCATTTGAGATAAAGCCTTAAAGTTTCAAATTAAAATCATACATTCAGGGTTCAGAATCTGCAGTACCCACATCTCATGGACCCCTCTGTTGGTTATACGACCCCAAAAAAACCAAAACTGATGCTGCACAAAAAGACACCTCCCACACTGATACACTGCAGCAGTGTATCAGTTAAATGAGGGTGATGTGACCTGAACATTTTCATTTACAATCTTGACATCATGATCCATGATGTGTGATGTTTCACAGATGAGCCTCCTGTTGTCGATGTGAAATCCATCCTGAAAACTAATTTATTTCAGCGACGCCCAGTTACATAACTGCAAAGCCACAGACCACGACTGACCGATTCTTCTTATTGAGAGCGCAGGGCTCCACAGTGCTTCTTGTAATGTATAAACTGTAGGAGGCACTGTAGGCTTCTTTATCAGTACAATTACTTCGATCGTGCAACTGCTTCATATTAATCTTCTCCCTCACAAAACCCACTGTCTAACTAATAAAACATTGCTCAGTTATCAAAGAATAGTTGTTGGAGTGTATCACTTCTACCCTAAATGTCGGATGGTTTTCGAGCTAAACTTCAGAAAAAAAAAACATACCGCCAGTTAGTTCCAGTTTTATGGGTGAATATTTTGCCTGTCAGTTAATATCCACTGAGATTATGGGAAATTGTTGGCAGATCTTGAAAGCATTCCACTGCAGAAACCAATTATAGTTTGTGTTTTTTTTTTAGTGATACATTGTTCCTCCCATAGTTGTTTGAATGTTTCTTAAATGAGTTATTCAAATAGATCATAACTGAAGGTTGGAATGGGTGCATATGCAGTCATTAGTGAGTTTTCACCACTGTAGCACATCTATGTCTAACAAATGTACTTCTGGGCTTAAAGTGTTATTTTGCGACCTTGTGTGTTGATTCTGGCTTCTTTCACTTCAGATAATTTGGGTCTCTGTGGAATAGATGTTGATGAAGAAAACAGGCGGATCCCAACCAACCTCAGAGGTTGAGGAAAAACTGACGTGCAAACAGCAAATAGGGGCAGTAAATGAATGGTATGATGTAACTGGACTGTTTTAATAGTTACCATCTGCCTTGACGTTGTGTCATGTCCGTCACATCAGAAACATTTCTTACTCGGTGACTCAGCTTCTCTCTTTCCACGTAGCTGTTTTTGTTTGTCTCGTCGTCTTTTTATCGTAATATCTTGTAATCAATGCTATTTTTAAAGTTACTTAGAACTGTTAAGTAGCTCATGTGTACTTGTTCATAAAACTGAAACACGTTGCCACAACAAAATGAGCAATGTATGTGCAATACGGATGAAAATCAAGAAACACGAAAATAGATCTATTTCTGTAGAAACCCCCATTTCCATATAAGTTGAAACATTCCCTGACATTGAAAAATGGGATTTGTCAAATGGTTTGAAAGTATTTTTAACCCTCAAAGACATAAACAGTCACTGGGAATCTAAAGCATACTGATCTACAGTGTCTTTATATGTGTTGGACCACTCACCTTATCAATAAATATCAATGATTCAGGTCAAATATAGCTTGCCCTGTTTTCATGGTCATCAGATATGATCCATTTTGAACGTTCAGAGTCTCCACAGTGAACGCGATTCACCAGTAAATCCCATGCAGTTTGACAAATGACAGTGATGTTAAATGTTTCTTCTTATGATTGATTAATCATATATTTTGCTGAAGAAGTCCCACTTTATTTAATTTTCTCTGTTTTTATATAATAACCTTTGAATTTACTCTGAGCTTTTACGGACATCTACATTATCAATAAATCTGACATAAAAAAAAAACAATTTACACAGGAAAATGTATAAAGTAAAGAATAATCTTATAATAAATTGTAATAGATTACTTAGGAAAGATTACATTTAAAAGTTTGTTACAAAAATCAATTTAGATGAGGCCTCAAAAATAGTTTTAGGCCTTTGAGGGTTAAATGGTACACCAAGAAAATATTTGGTCATGTTTAAAGTGACTGAATTTAGTGAAAAACGTAGGTGTTGATCCCTGCAATACATTTGAGAAAGGTCATTTTTTTGTCATTTCAATTTAGTAGTTGATGAGAGCATGGAACATGTCTTTTCCCAGTTTCAGCTTTTAGAAAATCCCCAAAGTTACCTCCCGTGGTCTAATGCGTTTAGAATAAAGTGTATAGTCATTATATACACTCATTATACAACACATAAACATTTCAAAACCCCCACATGAGCTCCATCTGCTTCACACTTACACTCCCACACTCTCTTCTGTATGTACTCATACCAAAATACCTATTAATATAAATAATTCTGGAGGTTTAAGGGCTTCTGCTTCAGGTTTGCATTTACCAAATAGAAGGCATCTTTAATAATGACAGTGAGAACAAGCCAATCAAATTGCCCTTTGGGGACATGAATGATTTTCTTTCATTCATCTGTTATCATAGAGTTAAACTTTACTCAGTAGATGAAATGTTGTGTAAGTCCATTAGATAAGATCAGTTACAGCATCTTTGATGCGTGACAGTAAAACCCCAGATATTAGTAACACCATCTTTTTGTGCATTAGTGTACCATGACAGCAGTAGCAGGCACCAACGTGTTGGTGTCCATGGTGTTGTAAGTGCCGGCAGCTTCTCAGACAGATGGACGGAACGGACAGACAGATAGATAGATAGATAGATAGATAGATAGATAGATAGATAGATAGATAGATAGATAGATAGATAGATAG
>JAPTHA010000007.1:14189695-14207463 GCA_029814585.1 Gymnapogon annona
TAATTTCGATTCCTTTGTATGTCAAGTACATGTGAAGAAATTGACAATAAAGCTGACTTTTGACTTTTGACTTTTTTTTTACTTTTTGAGTCGCTTTATGACAAATTTTAATTCAGCAAATTAAAGTCACGTAATAATTTTAAACTGTTTCATTAAGATGGGTCAAACAGAAATAATAAGGATGTGAATTATATTTATATTATGCTATTATATTCTTACCGTTACGGTAAACGTCATTTGAAAATTGACCGAAATATAAATCTTACTAAATCTTTGCCTGAGTTTGTCTGATCTAAAATGTAAATTTGTTTGTTTTCACACGTTTGGTCATTTTATTCTTCTTTATTAACTTTACTTGTGAAATCAATTCTTCATACTGAACAGAATACTGATGGATTTTTTTTCTTTTTAAGAAATGCATTCTAACAAATTCTAAACTGGCTTTAAATCTGCTGAAGAACATTATGTCTCTTTGTTTATACATTTTCTACGTTGGTTGTATTTTTCCTGAACGCAGTATATGTGTGAGCCGCCCCAGTACATGAAAACACCGCGATCACTGAACCTCATGCTGCTGCAGAGCAGCGCAGGTAAAGGTGTGAAGAGTCATGTCATTTCTATGAATGTTTCAGTTGAGAGACGACGGCTCCACAGCTGTGTCTTCACCTGCAGTTGAGGAGCATCAGCTGAAACAGGAAGTGTGTTGAAAACCTGGAGGGACGCCACAGCAGAGCGGTATTTAACCCTGAGAGGTTAAGCTGTCCTCCCTCGGCACCTGAACTGCTCCAGTTTTCACTCCTCTTAATGCACTTCATAAAATCAAATGTTCTTTCACGTCTCGGAGGAAAATCCCACAGTTTAAACCTGGAGCTGCTTCGTTCAGCCTGTGCTTCTGCACATTGATATTCTTTACCTGCTTTTTATTCTTCGTTGTCAAGGGGGAGTAGTGAAGCATATCCCAGCATGCATTTGGTTGAAGGTAGGCAGATACTGTGGACAGGCTGCCAGTCCATCACCCAGGCCTCTTTGAGCAGTGGAAGAAAAGTTACCTGAAAAAGTAGGAGGACATGCAAACTGAACAGACAGAAGTCCTGACTGAACATCAGCAGCTTCACCACTCTGACAACAGCGAGTTTCCGTCCAGGAGGAAACGGGTAATTAAAGATTCAAGTTTCTGATCGGATAAGATGGAAACAAACTGTGTCTCTGAAATTAGGTGTACAGGAAAAACGAGGTTGATATTAGAAGATGTGTTAGAACTCTCGAGACAACAGACCCAGACACAGACCAAAATAGATTACAAAATAAACTATTTATTTTGCTCGTTCACAATGAACATACAACAATTAGAATTAAGACTGGTCAATGGTAATTAAGTTAACAAAAAGCGACACACAAAAACACATGAATAATTCTTAACTAAAAATTCCCACAACAGGTAAATCATAAATCCAAAACATAAATCAAAATCACTCTCGCGAGGAAAAACTACAAAATTTAGAAAGATTAGCAGTTACCAAAAAACAAGAATCAAGACTAGAGAAAATATCAAAACAAACAAATCAAAGCAAGACACTCAACAATCTGACAGGGGAACACACAGACTTATATACAAGAGGAACCAGCAGGTGCGATACATTAGGATGAATAATAACGAGACACAGGTGGGAAGGGAAACAGGGTGTGAAGCTGTCAGACATATAAGGAGAGAACGCAGGACCAGACAAGAAATCACAAAATAAAACCAAGATGAATCTAACTCGACTAAGCAGGAATCATTACAAGACGCAGCATTTGAAGATACTGAATACTTGAAGAGTAACACTTGAAGAGTCAATAATATCATTTGGTTCTTCCAGGTTTAAACTGTGTCTAAAACTCTTCCTCCACCACCGTCTTCATACATTTGACAAATGTTTCGGTCTTATAAGTTAATTAATTTAATCAGTGGTGAGAACGCTGATGGTACTCAATTATACTGACGTATGAAAGGAACTATATTTGGCACTTCCATTTCAAAATAATAGGAAATTATATAAGAGCATCATTAGTGTGATTACCATAAAGAGTTCTGATTTTATGTCAAAGATGTAAATGTACCGCACTACAGAGACACTGTATAGAATAGATTTAAACAAAGGCATGGGGAAATGTGTCACTGAAAGTATGTGACCACCAGAGGAAGTAGTGAGTCGCTCTGCCAGTCACGAAAACTAAGACAAAGGCCTGAATCAAGAGGCAAAAGTCATTAAAAAATTGAAGCCTGGTTGTTGTATTCCATCAGTAGACATGGCTCTATAGCTCTTCATAGCCCCGAGTGGGACAAATAAAGATACAGTATATCAAAACTAAAGTGAAGGAATGACATTTTCTTATGACTGAATATTGTTAAATGATCTTTATGAGATATTTAGGCCTTTTGGATGAAGATGGTCATTTTCATTTCTTATGGGCCTGCTATTATATAAATCACGTCCAATTATATGCAGTGATAAAAAGTCAGATAGTGCTATTTGTAGTTTAAAAAAAAATTCAATCCAGGTTCACCCAGTATAAACCATTATGAGTCATCATTTATGCTCCTGGTTAAACACAGATATAGATGATGATGAACATTCCATCACCTCTTTGCATTTGTCAATGTAATTCTAACTGATTGTCTGCAATAGTCCTACATGTATGTACTCCTATCTCCCCTACTCACCCCTCCCACTCATTCTTTCTCTCTCTCTTTCTCTTGCTTCTCCCTGTCCTTTGACACCAACTGGTCTGGGCAGACGACCATCTTCCAGGGGTCGGGGTCTGCTCGAGGTTTCTGCCTAGGAAAGGCAGTTTTTCCTCGCCACTGTCACTAATGAGTTGCTCCTAGGTCGGGTTTCTGTTTAGTTGAACTCCACATGTGAAGCGCTTTGAGACGACTGTTATTGTGATTTAGACTTCGACTTCCTTTATTTGTCATTACACAGACAAATTCACACAGTGAATCTGGCAACGAAATATCATTGATTGGCAACTGATACACAAAATAAATATGCAAAATACAAAAGCACAAAATTGCTGAAGTGACCAATGCCATGAGTGTCTGCAGTGCAAAGGTGACATCACATACAGTGGAAATAAATAAGATGGGCAGTGCAATATTGTACCTCAATGTAAACAGTACTGAAAACAGTGTAAATATTACACATCAATTTGACGCTATATAAATAACCTTTGATTTGATTTGACTTGAACCTTGTGTGAACCTATGTGTTCAGGTGAGACCGGGGAGTGTCACAGAAAACCGCCAGGGAAGTTTAGCCAATAGGTGAGGGACCAACAGGAGCTTTGGCAACACAACAACAACAATTTTGTTCTTAAAATGATTCCTTCACTACACAGGGCTCAGTCTACACCTGACCCTGTTATTGTGTCCTGGCCTTGTGTATCCAGGGATACGGCCTGGCTCACCACAGCCAGACGCTACGAATCTGCTCAAAGCATTTTAAAATATGAGTTTGGTTGGTACAGTAAATATATTTCTGACATAAAAGATAGCTTTTTCTCAGCTTGACGATTACACTGTAACTCTATAGCAATACAATATCTATGCTAAAAATAGCTATAAGCTATCGGTATGTTCTGCACTGTGCATCCTATAATCATACAACAGGTACTTAGATGGAAAAATAACAGTCTTTATACCATCCTAAGTTGTTATTCCTTTATTCCATCACATCTTGTTCCTCATCTTGTCTTTAACCCTTTTCTGCATGAATTATAATTGTAATTATAACCTCATCTGTGACATAAAGGCTCGTTCATACAAAAGAAACCAACTTTAAAATAGCTGTTCCACAGTTCTGAACATGGCGCATGACGGGGTTCATGTCAGATTTGACACGGTGTACAAGGGTTAAGTTGTTTTTAGTTCATTAATTTCATTCATTTTCTTAAGTGGCCCTCATGGTTTTAGTCTTAAAATGAATCACCCCCGCATTTACCACCTCTGGGTTCAGTGAAGGGAAAGAAGTTTTCTGTTCAGTGAAGTTTATGGGGCTTTAATCCCTGATGACACACATGCGGTAAGCACACTGAATACCTTCAGCGGTGAAATGAGGCATAAAACAAAATCTGAATACAGGGCCAGATGTTGCCCAACTACCCCTCCCACCTCTGTTATGGTAATAATAATAACAGCAGAAAATTAAAAAAAACAACAACTCTTTGACGCCAAGGCTGGGAACAAACACGGACAGGATGTGAATCAGGGTTAGATTATTCAGGACACAGTCACGGGGGATAGAGAGCTCGACAGGAGAGCAAGGATGTGACCTTTACTAAACATTCAAGACAGGTGTAGGACACAGAGACAAAGAGGAAGATTTAAGCCCTTTTTTTTTTTTTCTTCTGAGAACTGAAACCTTTCTGGGGGTCTAATGAAAATGGAACGCAGCTTTAGATCCAGTGCAGAAATAAATATATCTACCAGCAGTACCATCAGGATACCTTGGCTGCGTGCCAGTCACAAGGATCAATAGCCATTAACACCATCACGCATGCAGTCAGAGGACAGCGGGGATCTGTAGCTCTGCGGAGCGTTTCATCATGATGGGAGGCAGATTGCAGCTTTAGTTACAGTGGGAGCGTTCCTCTACTGGTATTTTCATCGCCGCTCGGAGCAATGCTTTCTGACTGACAATGTCATCAGTGTGCCGTGTATGTAAACATGTCTACCAGCCGGGAGAATCTGGGTCATTTTACGGCTGGGATGAGGAAGAGTCAGGAGACGCAACAAAACACAGAGCGTGTCAAAAGTCAGGCGGTAATCCACACGGCCTCCTCTTATTGAATCAAGTCAACTCCACTGTAGTGGTGATGAAATCCTCAGAGGAACACAGGTAGTGAGGAAGAGGAGGACGGGGAGGAGGAAGGCTAACATTTCTTTGCTCCACTTTTCTTTGCTGAAGCACCCGGAACACAGTGTTCATTATAAATCAGAGCGTTCAGTCTTCAGGACGCGTCAGTCCATGCATCAGGTACTGTAATAATAGACTTAGACTTCCTTTATTGTCATTACACAGACGTACACAGTGAATCTGGCAACGAAATGGCATTGATTGGCAACTGATAACACAAAATAAATATGGAAAATACAAAAAGTGCAAAATTGCTGAAGTGGCCGAAGCCATGAGTGTCTGCAGTGCAAAGGTGACAACACATAGTCAATATAAATGAGGAAATAAATAGGTTAGCCAGTGCAATATTGTTCCTCAATGTAAACAGTACTGAAAACAGTGTAAATATTGCACATCAATGTAAACAGTACTATAAACAGTGTAACTATTACATAAATGTAAACAGTACTATAACAGCACTATACGATATAATAATAACACATTTTATGTATAGGCGCCTTTCAAGACACTCAATAATACACTGTCTGTCCTGAAGACAAAGCATCCATGTGGCAGGGATTTACAAAGCACATCCGCAACATGTGCTTCATCCCTTCGGAGATTATGGCAAAGATGACGCACTGTGTTTTTCGTACATTTTAGAATCTATCCTCAAAGCACCCTGTTGTGAAATGGTTCAAAAAGGATTTTTTTTTTTTGTAATAAGTCATTAAAGTGTCAGTGCAGGAATCTGAATGTCCTCTCAAACCCATTTAAAAATCAATTAATGCTTTAAAACATGCCTGAGAACAGCGGTGTGTCTTTATCTGACCCAGACTCATTCTGTGTCTGTTAAACACACACACACACACACACACGGAGCCCCAAAGATCACTCACTTTATTTTGAGAAAAGTAGTGATGGAGAAAATTCTTAAAAATTCAATTAACAGGAGATTAAAAGGACGGCAAAAGTTGGTTCTTGGCTTTCGCAGTAGTTGAATTCCTAAAGAAATAACCACATGTATGTATAAATGATATCATTAACATCATTCAATAGCTGCCGAGCATAACGCACAGAACCCATTATGACTCTCAGATCAGCAGTTCATACTATCACACATTCATTTGATATTTTTCACTCCATATTATATTGAAAATGTTGGAAATTAAACATATTGAAAAGACCCAGTGATGAGGTCCTGTGTTTGAGGGCAGTGTTGGTCATCTGTGGCCCTTAGTACGTTTTATTCATCCTTGTGCAAAGTGTAGAGGTTTAGTGAGTGTTAATGATTTTGTTTAATCAGAATAAGGCAAATGTAAAGCAAGGCACATGTAGTTGTGCAGCACAATTCCAACACAAGGAAAATAAAACTGCTTTGCAGACATTAAAATCATAAACAGGAAATAAAAGAAAGAAAAACGATTATGCCAGTAAAAGATAATAATATCAAGAGCATTAAAATGATATATTGAATCTAAATAAAAGTGAAAGTTACAGCAAATAATAATGTTTTCAAGCCACGTTGCACAAAACTGCACCTGACAGTGAACACAGGGACAGAAATGAAATCACCTGCACCAATATACTGTTCCACAATATAACACACAATACATAGCATCTAAAAAAAAAGAAAAAAAGGGACATAGGGGACCTGGGTTCGATTAATGATAATAATAATAATAATGTTTCATTTGTTGGGCGCCTTTCAGGGCACTAATTATTCAATAAAACCATGAAAAATACAGTTAAAAGCATCAATACAGTTAAAACCATCAATCATTCAATAAAACAATGAAAAAAAATACAGTTAAAATACATGATAAAAAGACAGTGCTTTTATTTGCAGCGGTTCCAGGGATGAGCGTCCAGTGGGTCCTTGGGCAAGACCCTTCACGCTACTCCCCACTGCAGCCACAAGGGGGCGTGTGTCTCTTTGTGTCGATTAAAGTCCGGTTGTGTCAGGAAGGGCATCCGACGTAAAAATTCCTGCCAAATCAAATATGCAAATTGGATTTACTGTGGCGACCCTTGAAGGGAAAAAGCTGAAAGAACTCATCACATAGCATCTAACAAAAAAATGTAAAAAAACTAAAAGAAAAATTCTGATGTTGGTCAGTGTATCCAAAAATAACTTAAACTGATATCAGCCAATAAAACGTGTTGTAAACAGACAAAAATGCCTGACTGGTACTAAAACATGACAGGCATCAATGCACATGTAGAGAAATTCAACAAATACACACATGTAACACACCGGTCACAATCAGTCAGTCTCTCTTCCTTCATGTGTTTCCTTCACATCCTCCTGTTTCTCCATCCAAATATAGATTAAATGTGCTTTGAGTGTCCTTGACCCCACTACTGATCAATAGCTCACTGTTTCTAATGCGTGTTATGTACTAATACCAGAGCAAAGGACTGTGTGTATTATGATGGTAAAATAAATTGAATAATTAAAATATAGAGAGTGAATGAGAACAATAGAGCAAATTAACCTGGTTTTTTTTTCACCTTTTAAAATGATCATGTTGTGATTGAAAACAGCTCAACTTGCCACTTCCTGTTTACACCTAAACCTTGCTGTAGATTTGTACTTTCAGTATTGATTAAATACACCTCTGCGTCAGGAAAAGGGTTAAGGGGTCATTTTATGTCAATACGGGAAAAACAAGACTCGCAGGGAGGTGGCAGTTTCACCTCCCAGAATGTAAAAGAAGATATTAAAACACCACAGTGGCACACACACACACACAAACAGTGTGGAGAATTATTTTAGGTCATTTTACTGCTCAAAGGATTGAGATCGACATGTGAAACATTTAAACAGAGAAGAATCTTTAGGTGTGATTTTATAAAGCGGTAAAAGAAAAAGAAAGACTAACCCTTTCACAGCCTCATATCATAATAACCTATAAATAATGGCATTTTAAAAAAAAATTAATTGTGAAAATATTTACATTTACAAACTATCTTGTCACGATAAAATGTGAATAACCTGAACAAATATGAACAACCCAAAATGTTTTAAAATCATCTTCTTTGTGCTGTTAGTGTTATTTGTTAGTGTTAATAATAAGCTGTGGCATAGAATTGAAATTGCACTTCTTTTTTTAAGAACTTTGAGGTTGTTAAAGTTATTCACATTTTCACAATGTTACTTCACTTTTTTCACACTAAAACAAAGACAAATTTTGGATCATTACGCCTATTTCTGACAGTATTATTTTAAGGCTGAGTGGATTTCTTCGCTATGACGAGAGGCATTAGTGACATGATTTGATAAGTTTTGATGATATAAACAAAAAGATGTAAAAAAGTCCTGCGTTCTGATCTGTGGTTCGATTGTAGAGCTGCTGTAAATAAACCTCGCTTGTCGCTTAACCCCAAACTGTCACTTTTATCACAAAACCATCATTAGTTCGTTTTCAGATCTCCGCAGGGTGCATTGTTATTTTGGAGTCGATAGATAAGATGTTAAAGATCATCACAGATTATGTCGGATTACTATGAAACCCACATGTATATTCTGGGAACTGGGCCACTTTTCCCATAGGACACCAGTCTGAGAGACTCGTCTCCCTTCAAAGACCCCAGACTGTGATTTGGTTTCACATAGTTAAGAATCGTACGTCTCTAGGCTAATTACCTTCTATCTTTACTGGAGTAACAGTCAATTAAACCCAGTGGGAGCCTGTTGGTTTCTATTCTTAGTTCAACTTGGTCTGTGGCTCCCCAGTGTTCATTTCAAACAAATCCAGGCTCCGCCCCCCTTTTATGGGTTGGCCCTTGGTATGTTACCCTACCCTTCCACCACCACGTTTCATGGAACTTGGCGTAGTATTTGATGTAATATTTCCAGCTGACCGACAGAGAAACTGAAGCGGTTCCCTGACCTCCACAGCATAAGTAATAACAGTACATCTCAACATTAGACTTTGACACAGGGACAGTTTCCCACTTTGCTGCCTTGCTAATAGGTCCACTAATTCTGGAAGTGCATCTACAGAAGCACAGCCCCTTCACTTTAACCTCCTTTTAACTGAACAGTTATGGTTCAGTTATAATAATCATTTGAGACAAATTTTTACCCACAAAGAGCCAATGATCCACCAGTGACCAAAACCAATTACTGACATAAACGGTTTAATACCTGTGGACTTATTAATCCTATTAATGCATGTAAATAACTGGTGCAAATACAGTTCATCTTTTCATGGTCGTCTGATGTGACCATTTGGACGTTCAGGGGGTCTGTCGTTACCATGGAAACAACTTCATCTTCTAATTTACAACATCGACTCACCAGTAAAACCCATGGAGTTGAATCAATGAGAGTGGATGGAGACACTTATTTTAAGTTCAATTATTCAAATAATGATAGATTTTATAGAAAAAGAAACTTTTTTCAGTTTTCTCTGTAAAAACCTTTGGATTTACTCTGAGCTTTAATGAACACATATTTGAGCAGTGAATTAAATACCTGAGAAAAACTGATGTTCAGTTAAAAATGCAAAACGGAGAATAATGTTAGAGTAAATAGTAATAAATCACTGAAGAAAGGTTAAAAATACAGAGAAAACATAATTTAGGCTCTAGTAAAATGGTAACACTGGAACATCAGAAATGAATTTCAAAGACATTTTTTGTGAATGTATTAAAACTGTAGAGAACACACACTATAATCTCTCCTTTAATAGACTGGAGTATTATATGTTCACTAGCAGCTAAACTAGTACATTTTTGCTGCTCTGACGTCATTTCATTAAAAGATTATAAACTCTTGTATTTAACAATGAAAGCGTGACACATACGGTTCCATTAGAACAGCGGTGTCAAAAATGCGGTCCCGGGGGCCAAATGTGTTCAATCTGGCCCGTGGGATGAATTTTTTAAATACAGAAATTCCACCTTAGATACTTTGTAAAATTATACTTCAGGTTCTGCATACAGACTGGGACAAATATGATCATAATAATCTATAAATACTCACTGCTACAAATTTTTCATGTAATTTAACTGTAGTTACACTAAAATATCACTTCACAAAAACAACATGAACAAATATAACCACCGGAAATGTCTGTCAAGAAGTGTAACTTTAACAATATTCAACCTGTAACTAAATGTTGTATTTGTAGATCCACTGTGATCTGTAAATTGTAATCTTTCATGTATCAATGATAAACTGAGCAATAGTACTATATAAATGAGTTATTTTTCTTAAGAATTTTGAAGTTGTTAATGTTGTTCATTGTTTTAAAGGACAGTTTGTGGACAAACATTTTCATCATATGAGGACAGTTTGGAGTTGACATTACTGATATGTAATTCAGTTTATTATACTGGCCCGGTCCACGTCAGACCTAATGTGGCTGAATTTGGCCCCTGAACTAAAGTGAGTTTGACACCCCTGCATTAGAGGGACTTAACAATCAGCTGATTCACAGACATGAGCTTTCAGAAAGGCCAAAAAAAAAATACAAAAAGCAATTTTAGACGAGCAAAGCAATGTGACAAAGCTTCATAAATAACGTATAAAACCTGAAAGTAAACTCATAAAAGTGACTTCAGCCCTTTGCACCAGAGCAGACTAGATTATCCGCGATCTTAAACAGAAACCTGATATGGAAAACGGCCCATTAGACCTGCGGTGTTGAGCAGAGATTTTGGTGATTATGACTGGAACAGGAATTACAGTTTGTAATCAGACGCACCACTGCAGCGTCTCATTAATCCAATATAATGAGAATATAATGAGCATCTAACGCTCCAGACCAACTCACCTGATGATTACACAAACCTTTTGTTCCCGCTAACAGTATGAAGCAGACGTCTTGGACACCATATGCTGCTATTAAGGCAGTAATGGCCCAGGAGCAGGTGGGCAGACCGTGGGCGACATTACCGTCTGTCGTGTTTCCAGGAGGAGCGGCGGCGGTGGCACAAATGCCATTTTCCAGTTAGTACCGGTCAGCAGCACAGTGTTTACAGGGAACACAGGCAATAAGTGACAGAACTGTAATAATAGGGCCCCACAATTAACAGAACTGCAGTCACAACATCAGAGCGAGCTGCAAAAAGTGATGCAGTTAAAAAAGGTTGAGGTATGATTTTGATCTGATCACAGGAATGGGAAACGTGATATTTGGATGAAGTGACACCAAGTAGAAAACAGTACTGGGTAAAACATGCAAAATAAAACTCACAAGTTTTCTACCCTTGTATTTTTTTTTTTTTACAAGTTTTTGTATGTTTTTTTTCTTTTTTTACATTTATAAAACTGTAAAGTGTACATTGTCCTTGATAACCTACAAAACAAAACAAATAAAACCATACAATAATCCACAATAGTTTCAAAATGGGTTTTCTAGAAATCACACATATTTAATCATTTCAATACATCCTAAAAAAAAAAAAAATCCCAGAATCGGCAAAACAAATACAACCTCAAGCAAATGTTTTGACAGATCCTGAAGGTGAAGAAGAGATGAAGTCAGTAAATATTTGGGAAATCTGTATCATTTAAATTGTGGTTATTAAGCAGTGAGATACACGACTGAAAGAGCTCAAATCTGCAGGAGAAAAAAAACAGGAAGACAGAACACCAAAATTGAAAATCATTGGCCAATAGAATCACACCCAGGTCATAGAGAAGATCTGAGCAGCGACTGGTCATTACAGCTGTCAGTCATGTATAAAATCCTCCCACCTGGCTGAAAAAAACCCAAAAATTGCTCAGCAGAGTCTTTGGAACCTTGGAAAAAAAAAGATGAAAGGTAATTTTGGATTAGCTTCTCACTAACGCTTAGAAACAAAAGGCAGATTCATAAGGAATAAAGAACAGAAAGAAAACAAAAATCTGTATCGGGATCTGTTTGCTAAAGCCACTTCAACAATGATCACTTGTCTATTAATCACCTGGATGTAAACCTTTTAAGCCTTAATCTTTTACATTCAATACAGTTCACCGCAGCGTCTGATAAGACTGATGCCTTAACGTTTCAACTCATTCATTATGGCAGCGTTTACAAATCAAAGATACACAAAGGAAATCAGGCCTTTTCCGCTAAGGGATGATTCTATATAGATTAATCGCTACACATCTTGTACCTGAGTCAGAGGGTTTCACCCGAATCAACAATACTGAACACCAGTGTCATTTACCTCGGCTGTACACAATAAACAAATCTAAATAAAAACACACTGAAGGCAAACGGTACTTGACTGAAGTTTTGCTCTGAACATTTTTAGCAACAGTTTATCAGTCAGTCAGTCAGTAATGATGACCATATTACATTACTTTCAAAATCATGTTTATTAAATTTAGAAAACACCATTTTGTTAACAGTTTCAAAGCAATAGCAGGAAATCACTGAAACTGCCATAGACGTGGATGGGGCCTGGGCCAAGCCCTGAGTTAAAAACCACTTGTGATTTGATGCTAATCTGTCCCTACACTCCTGCTCTCGGCGTCACCTGCATCTATCCTGGCATAGACTGGAGAGAAAGTCGGTGTGGTAGTCAACATCTCAAGGTAGAATACCTAAAAAGAAACCAGATGTAAGAAAACTTGGTGGACATCAGGTAGAAAAGTTGATTTGCAAAGTCACTTTTCAAGTCGAAGTGTTTCCTGCCAAAATATACCGAGTATACCGAATATACCAAGTATGCAACATCATCATGTAATTAGGTTGCCAAACCGTATCAGTATGTAGTGGGGGACTCAGGGAGAGGGAGGGGGGGTTCTGCACAGCTTTAGAGGAGATGGGCTCGGGGGTGCGTAGGGATGCGGTACAGATGTAGTCTGATGAGGAAGTGCAAACAATGTCTATAAGGTGTGTTTGTAGAGGGAGCTGAAGGGCGGGGGCGTGTGGGGGTGTAAGCAAAACAGGCTCCCCCCCGTTCCTCATCAAGGTGCTGAAAGCGGCGACTCTCTGGAGGGTGACCCCGAGATATCCTCAGGGGGGAAAACTGTGAGTGTGCAGGCTCTGATCCCGCCCAGCGACTCCGGTAAGTCAAACACTTTGTGCCACTCGTCTTTCTCGGGGTCGTACTTCTGTACTATTTCCACCATGCAGCGATTGTTCCACGAGTAGCCCCCCACCACGTATATCTTATTCTCGAACACTGCCACGCCCACGTCGCTTTGACCTCGCAGCATGGCGGCGATAGGAGTCCACAAATCGAGGGCGGGGGAGTAGTATTCACAGCTCAGCACGTCGTCGTAGTCGCTGGTGCCCCGGAAGTGATTCCCACCAATCACGTACAAGCGGTCGCCCACAGTGCACATGCAGTGGAGGCCGCGCACCGTGGTCATGGGCGCTTTCTGAGTCCATTTATCTGCATCTGGGTCAAAGCACATCAGCTCCTTCTGAAAAGTGTCGTGAGTGATTCCCCCTGCAGAGGAAAAATATGAAAGAACTCTGTAATTAGGCTTGAAAAACAGCTTTGTATACATGTCAATCAGACTGATGAGCGATTCATTCATCCACAACAACCCAGATTTTCATTTACTGGGCCACGGAGAGTCAAGATTAAACAGCTGGACCGGACATATGGTATGCATTATATTATAGTGTAAGAAGTATAGGAATCAAGATAAACACCAAAACTCACACTGCTCAACCGATAGAAAAGACAAACTGTTTTCTTTCAACTCTTTTTCATAAACAAACCACAGTGACATCAATTTTCATTCAGTCTCTTTTGTACTGTAGTGAAATAATGCTGATGATGAGCCGTTAGTACAAAGAGGAGCATCATTACAAAGCGTTCGTGCACACACACGTACATAAACAGACCGTAGACATCAGCGTACCGAAAAAATACATTTAAAAAAAAGCGGAGGGAAAGTGGGGAGGAAAGGGAAGAAAAAAAAACAAAAAAACAGGACATGTCTACAGGGAAGGCTTAAAATAAAGAGGAACACAATCCCAGCATGCACTTGGGTTGAAGCCAGCCCCCCTCCTCCCCTCCAGGCAGAGTGACTAGGAGCAAATGCAGTGAAGATTTGCACGGCGCGCTGAATAGAGGCAGCATCCCTCTTCTGCTGCTGCCCAGTGACGGTGTGCTGGTGTTCTAGTGGAGGTCTGAGCCGTCTATACAGCCGTCGTGACTCAGACCTGTGATACTGCACCTCCTTCACCGATCACATCCAAAGATAGCCCCCCACCCCCCACCACCAATATCCAATTCCCTTTTCCAAGTAGCCTGCGGGACAAGTCTGCTATTAAAACGACAATGTGAGAGCGGTGTTAGGAGTGGTTCTTCCACTTCCTCTGGAGAGGCTCTCCTGCTATTTTGTTCCAATTCACAGGATTTGGTCTTTCTCTGTTACAATGACGTCTGATCACTGTCCTGGTGTGCCATCATCCAATCACACCCATTATACCAGACGCTAAGAGCTCGCAGCGATATTGCCAAGCGGAGCTCGTCGTCTCTGGAGGGATTGGCTGAATGCTTTCGTCCTTCCTCGACTTGGCCGCCCGTTCGCCTCGTCAGACTTTTATGTTCGCGTTTAAGCGCATAAACGCATCCGGCGTTCAGTCAAGCACATGTAACATAGCGGGGAGCTTTGTAAAACCGGTGACCCGCTCGGTCGGTTGACTTAATGCTGGCATATGTGGGACCCGGCGAGAAGATGGAGAGAAGACACAGGTGAGGCGGAAAGAAGAAAGAAAAAAAAAAGGTGCTTCAGCATATTCCAGAAATACTGGGTAATGATTAAGTATCTGGACCTCTGGAGCTCCTGTATCGGCTTCTAATGATGTGAGCTCATCCTTGAACTGAAACCACATACGATGTGGTCCCTGGAGGATGTTCACTGCTCAACACAACGCAATGAAAACACACAAAGTAGGATTTACAACACATGCAGAAACATGCTGTGCCTGTTTTGACTTATCAGATTAATCTCAAAACCAAACCTCCTTTCTTTTTTTATTATCTCCATTAGTATGTAATACACTCACTGACCCAATTTTTCTTACAAACATTAAAAAAAATCCCTTTTGGATTCAATCTCTCACAAAAGGTTTATTTTATATCCTTCAGACGTTTCCTTCCGTCTGTACCACCGGGAACATGAAATCTTGCAGCTTAACTCGACAGTACAATAACACTGTGGCATATTGAGTACTTTAAGGCCTCAGTAATTGAAAAATATAAAAGTACATAAAACGGAAGGATTCAGCTGGCACAATAATAAGGGTCTTAATTACAGGACCACCGCAGACTCTGCACACAGACCTTAATCTGCGTGATGCTGCGGACCACAGGCAGCGCGGCTTGGCGCCGGTTCAGTGGTGGTGTCTGAACTCTGCCACACCACTTGAGCTGTGACGGTCTGTGGGCTGAGTGCATTTGTCAGGTTCATCCAGCTGACGGGATGCCTTCAGACAGCGCAGCAGCACAGCCGCGCAGAGTGACCTGATCCGCAGTGACAGACCGACACAGAACTGCACTTCAGCATGGGTCACCTTGCGCAGCACGACTGTTGCCCCTGAGACGATGGGCGCGGCAGCGGGGCCTCGGCGCAACAGTGCTCCACTAATGGCCACCGCTCAGGTACATGCACCTTCTGGATCATGGTGCGCAGCTGATCAAAGACTTTACCACTGAATTCAGAAATAAGCATGTCTGTTAGTTACAGTGGTCCACAAACGCATCGCTATTTGTCTCAGAGACCATCCAGTTTTAACGTGGACTCTTTGTAGCATTTTTAACAGAAATGAAGAATTTCAGAACAAGTTCACTTTTTGTTTCCAAATTTGAGCCAACTCACCTCTGAAAACAGACATTAATCCTGCAAAACACTCAACCACTCCAACTAATTCTGTTCAGGAATGCAAGTAAACAACTATAATATGAAATTTTAATCAAGTATGAATAATGTGATGAGACATTTGCTTTCACTTGTATTTTAATAGTGGCCTCTAAAGACACACAGAATGAATGGAACTTTAATGTCACTGAACTTGACAATATTTTAGCATTAATTTATCACTTTTGTAAAAAGCTTCCATTTACTGGTATATTAACCAACACAAAACCATTTTAAATATTTTGGACTTGCAGGTGCTTTTATTTTAAGGACAGGTGGCAAAAAACCTCACCCTGTATTTTTTAACATAAAGCATCATGAACAATATAATACTGTACTACCATACATGGCAACCTGATTTCTATTTTTGTCCAATAGAGCCTTGAAGAGGACCTTGCAGATAAATGAAATAATGCCAGAGTATGTCGTTTGTGGTCTGAACCCACACTACCACTTAAAATGCTTGACTTGCTTTACCCAGTTTTACCCAAATAATCACTTTTCTGCAGGTGCAAAGTATGACATATTGGCTCCGTCTCGGCCAGCTGCTGCCGTAGGGTCACTTACAAAAGCTGCAAGTGAATGAGTGAAACATGAAGCTAACAACAAAGGAATCCATTAGAATATCAAAAAGGGATCGCAATAAATACTGAGTGTTGCAGAATAAACCCGGAGGCAAAAATGACTGCAAAACAGCTGGTGACCTGCAGATTTCTACTGCCTGCGACTACTTTGTTATTCACTCTTTTGGTTTATTTATTCCAAATAATTAAAAGTGTGTCGTGCATCTGTGCTTCACATTTGTTTGGTTCCCAAAACGCCGTGTCTCAGTTCATTTCCTCACCTAATGCAATAAAAGCAAATCTAAAAACACGTTACAGTAGATCGTTTGTGCCTATATAAACACTCGCAGTGATTATGCATGAAATGAGTTACTGCGTTACAGCCTGTTACCAGAAAATTAGAGGCAATTAAAACAAATAATATGAAATTACATTAGAGGAAACCTGCGCTGACTTTTATATGAGAATGAACACAGTGACAATTGCCCCTGTTCATTTCTCGGCACAAACTCAGTCATGTATGCTACGCTGCAACCGCTTCTCTAATAAAAGAACATGAAGGTAAATGAAACTAACAAACATCCACACAGACAAGGATTATTCTTGGTAATGATATGTGTGGATTATGAAATAAATGCATACTTTGCATGTACGGTGGTGTGGCTCAAAGGCATGCTGCCCTGAGTGAACAGATTAATGACTGCTGAGAACTGTGATGAAACGTGTGGATTTAAGGGCATCAGAGACTACGATCACAACCCAATAAAAGCAGGTAAACATGGTAAATAGGCTCATTTGTTTCCAAAGGGCATTTTTAATATTTCATACTAATTTATTTTTGTGCAATGATGCAAATGTATGTTAACTCAGCAAAGGTTAAATACACAATAAACTCCTAATATCATTTAAAAAAATCCAGTGGTTTAGTCAATGCACCGTGATACGCCTGCACTGAAACTACAGAGTGATAGAAGACTTGATTTCCAGATGCATTTGAAGCATTTGTGTATTTAGATGGGACTTGTGTGTTTATTCTGTGTATTTTACATCCATAGTTTTTCTTTTGGTCGTCTGTAAAAGGTGAAAACACTGAAAATAATGCTCATCAATCTGATTGTTGATGTGAAATACGAGCTTCTCCACTAGTCATGTTTCTGAACACTGTTTATGTTCATGTCTCGTGCATTGCGTTCATGAGTGGCGACGGTACCCGAGGCCAGGAGAGGATTAACACGGGCTCTACCGTGTTCCACCTCCTACACGGGCTTCAGTCCGCCACTTCGCTCCATGCTGCCCCCCCCCCCCTTCCTTTGTAACATTGCTCTGGATTAGTCACACTGAGAAACTAGGGCTCATCTCCATAACGGAGGATTTGTTTTCAATCCTGTGAAGTGAACAAGCGCTGATGTGACACCTACAGAGCAAGTACCCACAGGCCAGAGGGGTGATTGTGCTCTCCGCCCTCTGCCCAGAGCAGTGGACCCTCAAAAGAGGTAAACTAAC
>JAPTHA010000007.1:14207897-14225491 GCA_029814585.1 Gymnapogon annona
ACACACACACCTTTTCAACGCACATGAATGAGTGCAGGTGTTTGAAGACTATTTAAAAAGACTGAGAGGGGCTTATTGAGTGTCTGACACAACAGACCGAGGGCGCAGGTGTACAGTTACAGGTACTGATTCCCTGTACTACTGACCCCACATGTATATGCCTCACCAGTCTGGAGTACTGTACATTTTTCAGTTATTTCAACATATACAGTATACATTTTTATCATTTGAGACTTATTCCACATACTTTCCTTACACATAATTTTTCATGTTTCTATTAATATGTTTTCCTACTTTGCTTTTATTTTTCTCTGGGTGCTTATTTATGTAAAACGCAATGAATTGGCTTTGTGTATATATAAAATGTTATGCAAATACAACTCTTGTTGCATTTACATCTTGTGTGTCTTTGTGTCCTAAAAGTACAGTCCCTGCTTTGTTGTTCTTGAATTTTATTCAATTATTTGCAGCTGTTTTAATCTTTTAATCTTTTTTTGGGGAGTGGAGTGGAGAGGGGTGAACGGCAGGGGAATGAAAAGCCTAGCGAGAAAATTGAGGTACACTACAGGACAATAGTACTGGGACTCGTTTAAAAATCAGTGTTGAGAGAAATGAAATAACAACCATCTTTGATGCATTTGGGAAGCAAATATAACAATTTAAACTAAACTAACCAATGCAATGATATTTATCACAATAAAAAAGTACATTATGACGTTTGTTATAATTGGTTTGTAGCCCAGACCAAGTAACATTTATGTTTCCAGGAGGGAGCTTTATTTTCCACTATGGCGCCACGAACGCTGACTAAACACTCCTATGTTTTATTTCCTGGGAAAAAAGTGAAGTTATGTGACGCTCCAGATGACATGTTGGTGAGCTGCTGGTGTGGAAAAGCAAAGTTGGATCGTATTCCAGTGACATGGAGATATGTCTACACTGTGGTATCTTCATGACTTGCAAAACCTGAGCTTAATAAGAGTGTTGTTGACGATGCCCTTAAATAGCTTAACTTCTGGAAATGTGAATCATTATCAACATAATCTTGACATTTTTTCTGGTCCATTTTTAAAAAAAAATGGAACACCATCCTGGTGACTCATGTTGCATGACACATGCAGTGCAGGATGGCAGAAAGGTATAAGAGGTGGAACAAATAATGACAGACAAGGTGTTAGAATGGTCTGATGAAAAATCCACTTTAAGGGAAATTTGACAAAAAGATTGAAGTTTTCCCTTCTTTGGGCTATGAGACATATGATCCATTATTAAAACGTGCTACTTGTTAATTGGGAGCAAATATAACTTCAGTTGTGTGGAAGCACTTACCTGATATATACATATAACCGCCGTACACAGTCCCAGCATGGCCATAATGTGGCTCATTCATTTTGGCAACATACGTCCATTCATTTGTCCTTGGGTTGTAGCACTCCACAGTAGCTTCAAGAAAGAGATGAGAGAGAGAGTTAAAAAAAACAGTATTAGAAGAAAGTAGGTCGAGACACAGCTAAGGAGGACAAACAGCAGCAAATGAGGCCTTGGAGGGTCTCAGCGTGGGAGCTAACACACGGATTTAAATACAGAGTACACATCCCCACTACCCCAGCAGGCACTAGATGAACTGACTGAACAGGAAATGTGGAGATTGTAAGATTGTAGGATCCTTTATCTTACAGCCCCTGTGGACGGCTTCACAAAATCCAGAGGAGCCAGAGTAGAGACAGAGGGATTCACATGAGTGATGCTCATAGTGAGTAATTGGTGGATAGGTGACCCCTTAACAAGCAGCCAGGGTCCACAACTTGTGGGCAGACTGTCTGCCTGGGAAAAGGAAATGCAGACTGAAGCATCAAGAGAACTTTGATTTGATGTGAATGAACATTAGAGCTGGACGGTAACGTTACAGCATTCTTTTTTTTTTTTACCTTCAACACCAGACCCAATGGTCGTGCATATACATATGCATGTACATATACATATGCATGACCATATACATATGTATATTTTACCAGTGTCTTAGTCAGAGATAAAGTACACTTTATTCTGTTCCCATGAGTGAAGTCTAATTTGCGTAAGACTAGTGAGCTAGAATCGTATCGCCTTATGTCTGAAAGGACTGTAACTAATGATCACTTGAACTACTGATATATTTTCCAGTTGCTTCCTGATGATTTATTTGGCATATTCTCCTTACGGTATTTTGACCAACAAAACCCACAAAACAAATGTATTTGATCAGCAGGAAGGCAACATTTGTAGATTATTTTCCTTAGTGCAAAACCACTAATCCATTTATCAACTTGCTATTTCAGCTGTCAGTGGTTGTGCAATACTGTCTGGGGTCAGAGGAAGTAACATGACATAGTGCAAATAGGCACAGCAACAAAATATCGTGTTTCCAGGGAATGCAGCCACTAGAAAAAAATAGTTGGTGAACCCATTAGTGCCAAGTAAGAGGTGTCAGCTGAACTCCTTGTGAATGAAATCATGTGCTTTATAAAGGATTTGATAATCTTATGGAATAGGAAGGAAGACCTTAAAATTAGTTTTTAAAAATCACAGCGTCTAAGCCATTGCTGGGTTACGTGGGAACATCTCTAAGGAACATGAGCAGGTACTTTTTCTCTGCTTGCTCACCAACTGCTATCAAAGTGACCTTGAGGACGCACAGTATTATACAATCTCACAGCAGACCGTGGCTCTGAGCACTACAGATGTATTTTAACTCCAACTTTACCATGCCACAAGTGTAAATATAGCAATGCGTGGGAGGTAAAACTTAAACCTGCAAAATAAATGCCTTCCTTTATGCTATATATATTTGACTATATTAGTCTTGGTCAGAAAAAGTGTCAGTGAGGTTTTAAAAAACAAAAAACAAACAAAAAAAAAAAACACCCAAGGTGTATGATTGAAAGCTTCCTCTTGTAAATATCCACAGTGACGCTGCTGAGCTATTCTTGTTTCATCTTTATATTTGAGACATAACAATAAAACCACACCCGTATGACCTACGCAGCGCAAACACATTTAATTCAGGGGCAGGGCACATCTAGAAAAACATCAAAGCTAAACCACATGCGGTGACAGGGCAGTGGAACGTAAAGCAGAAAAAGGCAGTTGTGTAGACAGGCAGTGAATTGGGGCCATGTTCTTTGGTCTAATTATAACCCAGAAAAGAAGACAGCTTGCACCATGGCTGCTCTCTGTCCGCTGTTGTTATAGAGCTCAATTTAAGTATTGGGTGGCACCGCTCTGTGGCCCACAGTTACACATGCTGAGATTCCAGATGCGTTACTCAGCATCAACAAAGAGACTACTATGAACTGACTCAGGAACGCACACAAATTCACTCAAGTTTTTTTTTCTACGCAACTATCGATCTGTGAATAGAATTAAGTGAAACTACGACCTCCGTCAGATGATTGGCAACCAAGTCATCCATGTATGCTTCTGAAAATCACAATTGTGTACAATTTTAACATTTGACAAGCACTTTATAAAATCATTTGAACAGAGGTTATACAGTTTTACTGTACTGTACAAATTACTGTTTCAAATTACATTCATACGCAATTTAACAGTGTTTATAGTTAGGTTTAGGCACTGGCAACACATAATAAAGATTGAGAAAACATTATGAAAGCTTGTTTTAACATCAGTTTATAAAGGAATGAATTTTAAAAAAAAATCTACTTACTGAGTCTCATTAAACTAAACCATTAACCCTAAATACAACAGTAACTTCAACCTCAAACTTATGTGAAATGTGAAACATCGGCGGTGATAACGTCATGGATCTCAGATGTTCCTCCAAATCCCTGCATTGTGAGGAAAGGTCAACAGTCACAAACCAGGTGAAATGATAAAACCTGTACCAAATATGTAAATAAGTTGATATGAAATATTGCTATGGTTTACACACTTTGTGCAGGTTGTTGATGTTTGTAAAAATAATACAGTGCTAAAACTTTGGTGACTGACTTGATGAGAGTGGATAAGTAGGGACTAATGCAATTCCATTATAAAACACTAAAACCAATTAAACGCCTGATAATTAAGAAAATACATACCATTTCATATAATCCCTTCACCACTCTGGCTCATATGCCAGCTCCACACCTCTAACAGTCAATGGCGCTCTCCTCAGATTTCTCCGATACAGGAATAAAAACTAATCTTTCAATGTAATATGTTGAGACTGTAAAGAAAAGCCAACCTCCAGTTATATTTGAGGTGTCTTTGTTGTATTGCCTGGTTTTAAAAAAAAAAAAACTGAAATGGGGGGTGGGGGCAAAATATCAGAAACACCACCAAACCTAATGAAACACCTCTTCAGATGAAATCGTTGCAACACTGATGAATCATCAGTTTTGTCAACTAAAACTGAAAGGTAAACACTGCACTGTATAGCACAGTGCATTCGATTAGTCTGCAAAGATGTTTACGATAATGGCCCCATCCTGTAGATTTATTGAATTACACACAGAATATGCACGAGGCATGCTGAAACAATAAATTATGTGTGGGCACAACACTTGATTATCAATGTCAGCATGCTTCCAGCTTTATTAAAACAGCAGATTCTTCCTCCCACTGTTTTTTGGTCTTTAAGTGAATTATCTCATGCAATATTAAAAGGGGTTTTTCTTGTTGCTTTAACAGAAATGTGAAAAACAAACAAGCTGGGAAATAAACTTACCAAGCTCCCCGGCAGCATTCCTTCCACCGACAGCATAGAGGTGTCCCTTGAGTGCACTGAGGTGGAAGAAGGTACGTTTCTCATTAAGGCAGGCCACCTGGATCCACTTGTTGTAGCGAGGGTCGTACCGGAACACGGTGTCCACTGCTGTCTTGCCTTTGGTGTCGTAGTTACTTTGGCCACCCACAACATAGAGGAAGTTGCCAATGACTGCTATGCCATGTTGGTAGCGAGGTGCATCCATGGGTGCCAGCGCCTTCCACTCGTGAGCTTTTTCATCGAACAGACGCAATTCCTTACTCACGACAAGTTGTTGGCGCAGAACCCCACCCAGTGTGACCAGGTGTGCACTGTCTGAGCGGATTGCTGTCCGTTCCGACTGCATAACTGGCTGCATGTAGGGCATCATTTGGTAGTTGCTAGCTTCCAGGAGAAGGTTGACACAGGTGTTGTCTGTGCGCATAAAGTCTACTGTCTGCACGTGATTGATGAGCTCCTGTGGGTTCATGAGGGGAAAACGGATGTTCTTCATGAGCTTTGCGGCATAGTCCATACGGCCTTCTTCGTAGCGTAGCCAGCGGCAAGCGGCCTTGAACAGGTCCAACTCGCTGCAATGTTTTAAGCTGTTACTTGACAATACAAAAGCCAAACGTTCAAAAGGTAGCTTGACAAACTCTCCCGTGCCCAGTAGTGAGGGGAAGTTCTTCAAGATGAAGTTGTTGACATATTTGTCCACCTCTGTGAGGTTATACGTGTTAGCAATGCGCCCCACTTCTACACAGTTGTCAAGAGAGACCTGAAAGAAAGATGAATTTAGAGGCTTGAAATGCTAACAGCATCTTAGGAAGAGATTAACTGGATCTTCCCGACTAATATGGAGGGAACAATTGCTCATATTAACATCATTTAGCAGTGAGGGATGGAGCAGTTAAGAATAAATTACCATAAAGCCCACACTTGTAACACACCATTAAATACTTCAGTTTACATTTAGTACCCGAAGAGATGAGGTTTTAACAGTTGTAATTACTGACGTTTTATAGTCTATGCATTCACACTGCTATCACACTTGAGTTTAATGTTATTTAAAATACAAAAATATGCATACCCTTGCTTTTAATCAAATTCAGTGAGCTTTATTGATGTGGGTAATTAAAATTTCATTAGTACTTCTATATAAAAGAAAATGCACAACTTATCATTCTCAGTTGTTAATTCAAGGTCTATTTAAACACATTTAATGGAATCAGTAAAAGTTGAAACCATCAATTCTGAGTTTATTGACTATCAATAAATGGAGTCGGCCAATGATTGGTTTTCCCTTTTGACTGTGCTTCTGATTTCAGAGGGTACTGGATTTTATTTAGCGACATTAAGGAGAAATTCTCCAGCCTTGTAAGACATGCCCTTAGACTAAAGCAACTATCTTAGTCAAGAGATTCAGAAACAATGAGATGTGAAACCTCAACCAAGCTCAGCCCACTGCCTCCTGTCTGATGCACTCTCAGCTTTCTTTATTAACATGTTGCTTCACTGTGTTCTTTAACTGATTAGAAATTGATGATTTTGACCACAACAGCATGGACAAAACCCAAAAACTAAACAAGAGTGTCATATATTATCCATAACAGGAAGGGTCTTTATTTTTCACAATGCTGAGACTTGGATTCATGCAAAAAGAAGACTTCAAATACAGGATCTACCTGTGAACAGTTGTGTGTCTGCATCCTTACCCCAGATATAAGAAAGACTTTACAGAAATCCAGCACCGGTAGAATTTGTAGGAAACTGGCTGCCTCCAGTGTGTCTTGCAGATTCTCCATGTTAAGTGACAACTTAGCTGTGTAGATGAAGTCGATGATCTTCTTTAGGCCTATTCTGTTAACTCCGTGGAGCTTGATGCACATCAAATCCTGCTCTTTCATTCCACCTGCATGAGGAGAGAGTTCGGAATGAAGGGAAGTGGAATTTTACATGTGGTGCAAATGCATAAATAATCTCATTTGGCTCAATGGTCTGCGAACAGCTACCGTACGTCCATCTGATTTCTGAAGAACTTGGAAAGTACGCCTTACGTAAGAGAACAAACTCAATTAGGCTTATAACCAAAAGAAAAAAAAAACTGCGTTCTGTCTTTTTGATGCATATACCACTATGCACAAATGTCAATGAAATATATTCAGCGTCAGGGGACTAATGTCAGAGAGAGGATTGAAGGTCTCAGCTCGAGTAGAAACCTTTGCTCAGCAGCTAAGCTCACACAAACCTCTTTTCTTTTGCCGTTAGTACTGAAATGCCCTTTTCTCCTCCTCCAGTCAGCTTTCCTTCCGTTCTCCTTACAAAACCATCTTCTTCACACACGCTAACGTTTCAGTGCAAGTCTGGCCACAAAATGTCTGTGTAATGACAATAAAGGAAGTCTAAGTCTAAATACGAAGGCAGTGTGTTGCGTAAACTGAAAATACAGTTTTACATTGAACGGTGCACTAACTTATGTAAATGACTGACCCTTAATGACTGATCAAATCTCGAATGGGGGCAAATCCAATCCTCAATTTACTCAGGAAAATTTAATACAGGAGCTGAATCATAGCGGCAAGGTCACCCAGAAAGACGCTGAGTATAAAGATTTGCAGAGATTTAACTACAGAGAAAAAAATAACTGATAAGATGAAAAAAATAAACTGCAACTGCCGCATAAGTCTGAGTCCTGTTTTGTATCTTGCGATATTCTGGTGGGTATTTCTCACAATTTCTACATTTCCGTATGCACTATGACTGATAATACCCTTAATTGTACATGCTATAAATCATGTTCAAGATCCTTCTGATTCAAAGACATGTCGGCAAAAACCACTAGTTAAATGTCCTTTCACTAAAAACACAGTATAAATGACAATAAGACCAGCCAATTCAGGCTGGTTTTATAACATGGAAACCTTCACGAACCATGGAAACACAAAATACAGGAGGCTTTGCAGGCACAAGGTCAGTCTGAGTGAGTTCTCATGAAGCAAAATGGCCGTGACATAGCTGGGACTGTGTTAAAGCATGAACATTTTCATTAAAAAAAACAAAGCATTACGTGATAATACCATGCAGGAAGCAATAAGATGCAAAGCAATGTAATTAATGCATAACACTAAGGAGGAATAGGATCTGCAATTTCATAAAATACTTTTTATTCAAGTATGGTGGCGACCCTTGATGTTGGGAGGATTTGTAGACCCACCTGTGAACATGGCTTTGAAATAGTCGGATGAGGAGGCCATCATGGCTCTGTGTACAGGAAAAGCTTCATCGCCGTCTCCAGCCACCAGCGTGACGTCACATAGCAGACCCTCTATCCTTAGCTGGTCGAATCCCTGAGGGGAAGAGAGAAACAGCAGAAGATGCATGTGAGCAATGAACTGTGCTGAGAGAAGCTGGACTGTAATGTACACCTGATTTATTCTAGACCTTGGTCCAGTCTAGAATGGTACCCAGGACAATATAATGACTCCAGTTCTCGTCAGGGAAACGGGCAAAAAAAATGTAAAGAAATCAGATGCATCATTAGAAGTCACTAGATAATTTGAACAAACTGTTTCAGTAAAGCTCAACTAAATGTCACTTTGTTAAAAGGTAGAGCCATGGGCCCAAAAGGATATGTAATGTCCCTTTTTGTCTTGTTCAGCCATCTCATTGACTGCTCAATGCTCATCCTGCACATAACTGCCACTCTGGTTTAGAATAATAAACTAAAAATTTACATCTTAACTGCACGTTTAATGGTTTTATTTCCCTCAGAGGAAAGGTTTATAATTAAAACAAAGAATGCTATCCTCATCATTTGATCAATAAGGTTATTGGTGGCTTGAAATACTGGGTACTTTACTTTTACAATGTCGTCAGCTGGAGTGAGTCTTCAGAGACTCATATGAGACTTGTATCTTACACGTCTGGTCATTGTTTAATCACTGGCAGACTGAATATGATATGCGAGATTCTCGTCCTAAGTCACGGCTTTAAAACACATCCAATGGCTCTTAAATCTAGTGCATCTTAGATTTTATCGCTACTAAAACAGAAAGATGTATCTTTAAAGATCTGTTTTGTTTATTCAGTTGGACACAACTAGTTCTACTAATGGTTTTGCATACAGTACAGATGTCAGCTTATATAAACATAATTTTTAAATTACACTGCATTTTTCTATGCAGACCAGTATAATTGACATGAACTGGGTCTACTAGCGAACTGTGGCTTCAAGGTATAAGATAACATCTTATGATCTCGAAAAATACTTATCATTCAATATTGTACTTGGATGCACAAAGGATTAATGAAGAGAAAGAACAGCCAACACCCATATTTATTTCCAATGCAAGCTGGTGACATCGGCAGACATTGCTGCCACGGCAGCAAACAGTCCACTGCCAGCACCCGCAGCTGTAGATTGAGCTGATGTAAACTTTATGCAAATCAGTGGCGACATGTTAAAGCAGCCGCAGAGTGTAAATGAGGGATTGATTTGTCTTTTTCTTTATTATCCTGCTATGTACATAAAACTAACTCCTGCATGTCTTGTAACACGTCTATTTCTAGTGGTGAACACTGCTTTGTTATGCACTTACAATATATGATGAATTATTAATGTATTTATTCTACTGGTGGACAGCTGCTGTTTCCTTTGAGCTGTCCAGTGAAGAAAAAAAAAAGAATTCCCTTCGTAGATTCATACAATCTGTTTTATTGATCTTTTCATATGCAAACTAGCTATTAAAGTGTTGACATTTTAAGACTGGATCCACATCAAGAAGATGGTAGTTTACGTTAAATGCCAATGTGATGATATGCCTTTCTGACAGTGGAATAACTGCTTTAAATATTAAGAGTATTTTAAAATGAAAAAGTAAGCCACTTCAGAATCCTTCAGCTAAAGGACTGTTCTGAATTCTGACAGATTCTTAGTCAGCATCATATCAGTATTTCATGTTGAAAATGAAATCCCCAAAGCATCTGGCGGATCCCAAAAGCATCTGGCTAATCGTTTATGGAATGATACTGGTTAATAAATGTTTTCTATAATGTATGCAGCAATAGGGTTTTTAGCATAGTTTTGATTTTAATGAGCGTAAGAGGGTGATGTGAATGAAAAGAGTTCAATAAAGATAAATTATCCAGTTTGGAGGCCTGCGTTAAGTGTTGATTAACTCATATTGAGATTTGCCTCAATGTAAAAAAAAAAAAAAGCTGAAAATGACTTATTTGGTTAATGATATGCTCAGAATGACATAGACCTGGAAGAGTAAAACAAACATTAAGATTCGAGCCAAAATTAAACACTGCCTTAATAAGTTAATACTTTACTGTGATTGCTACTTCTTTTTTGACATGTAAATGTCTTTAAAACAGTTCTGACTTGATTCTATAGCAACTATGTTCCTAAAACATTTACACGTCCACTTAATGACCTCTATACCGTGTGTAAGCTCTCACCTGAAGAACCACTGAGCTGTGCGTGTTGCTCGTGAAAAAGCGTGTGTTTCCAGTTTTCGATGCCTGTAGATGGGCAGAGATGCCCATATCACCATACCCCAGAGCAACTTTCATGTGAGCGTCGTCGTCCTCCACGAGGGATCTGGTAAGGTGGGGAAAACAAGGAAAGGAGTTTTCACTTTTAAAGGGTAGCAAAAACATGTGTATCCATCTAATTTTAGCTGCACAGAAGTAGGACAAAGAAGTTTTCAAAGTGACACTACTTAAAGGACATATGGGGTGGAGGCAGCCCGATTGTTACACAAATTGTCACCTAAAGGTTGCAAATCTGAAACCAGCGGGGAGCGTCTTGGCTGCCATTGTACAAGGCACACTCCACCTTTCCCACAGTGTCTTTGAACAACAGTCTCAACACCTCCTCTAGTGAGGTCACTCAGCATGGCCTCCATATTCCATGAAAAAGCACTGCGTTCTTCACAGAAAAAGCAAACGACCACACACATGTAAATCAACCTAAGCCATTTCCAATCGGTAGTAAGTGAATCCTGAAATGAGGAGCTCAGCGTGTCTTATAAAACTGCGCAACTCTGTTCCCACTACACAAAAGTAATGGATGTGATTTATTTGTCGCATTATCACAGAAATAAACAACACAAATTGTAAAACGCCCTCAGCTAACATTCAATAAAACAACAGTGAAACAGAACATTGTTCTGTGAGCGTAGTTAGTCCAGAGAAACAACCTGAAAAACATACTTCTAAAAAAAAAAAAAAAAAAAATTATGTGGAGTTGTTCAAGTAACACCTCATTTCTGATCACTCTAAATTCCTTCGTTACATACCTGGATGATCTATGAGACGCTGCATACTGTATGGCTGTATCATCTGAAACAGGTTTGCTACTCTAGCAGTGAGGAAGGTGATGTAGCATCTACAGCGACTACACTGACATTCACACACAGCCCTGCAACAACTATTTCCACTGAGCTCCAACCAACCTGGTGGTACGTCAAATCCAAAAGCTCAGCTTTAACCAAAAAGCAAAGTATAAACTCTGATACTAGTTAGATCTTATAACGAAAATGGAAAAATGATTTTTTTTTCATTTAAGATGCAGCTTATTTCTTTAGAAATCCATCATGCATAACATTTCACTACTTTGTCACAGTGACCCAGTAATTATTTCCAAAGGAAGACATACACAGTCTTAGCAATTTTCTAAACAGCTACATGATGATATATATTTGAGCATCTTTCTGTTGGCTCCAACAGGCCAAAATATCAACTAAAATAAATATTACTAAATCAGATTTGCAGAACATATCCATTTAGTGTTTTGACTCAACACTGACAGCATGTGCATAAACTATAAATCAAAATAGTGTCCAATGCAGATATTTATCGTAATTAAAAATACATTAATGGACTTTCAATGGGCACCACAACACTGATGTGGATTATTTTGAAGAATCACACCTAGTAAAT
The DNA here is from genome assembly GCA_029814585.1 of Gymnapogon annona. Lineage (NCBI taxonomy): Eukaryota > Metazoa > Chordata > Actinopteri > Kurtiformes > Apogonidae > Gymnapogon > Gymnapogon annona. The sequence goes on from JAPTHA010000007.1 coordinate 14,219,569, forward strand.
ATGAAAATCGTGAAGCATGTGCAGACATTTGTCAGTGCTCAGTACACCAGATGAAACACAGATTACTTAAGAGATTTTCTTGCAACTCTATCATTAACAGCCCTACACTAAAAATATCTGCTCTGTTTTCTGTGCCTTTTCATGGTTTTACATAATTAGCGTGGATCAATTCCTATGGTAATCCTGTGCTTTAAGACAATGTTAGAAAGATGTGTTGAGGATAAAAAAAATTATTAAAAAAAAACCAGTTAAACTTGGACTTCAGCTTGAAATGTAATATGTTGTAAAGCCTGTTAACTGCTCTACGGAGTGAACATGGGAAGATGGTAAGTGTGAGTCAGGGCCCCGTGGGGAGGATACTCTCGGGATACGGGTACATTTAGTGCTGACAAAACTGACGTTAGAGAATGAAGCTCATTTGGGTAAAAATTATAACAGTCTGTGGATGAGCAAAATCAGCCAAGCATTTGTCATCTGTTACACAGCGATTCCGTCTCCAAAGGTTACCACGTAAGTAAACAATATCTAATGCTCTGCGCTGAGTTGGCTGTCTCGCTCCAATGTGCCTCTTATCACAGCGAGTCTGCTGCTTTCAAACATATAACAAAAATAAATACATAAAAAAAACAGCTGACCTTGGTTAAGGTTAAGGTGTAATTTCTAGAAGAACAGTGTGAAGCAATTCATCTTTCTCTGCAGTGTTTCCAAAAAAAGTAGCAAGGATATTGTCAGGGCAAGTATTCCAAGAAAACAAATATAATAAGAGCTTATTCAATTAAGAGATGGTTCCTACTGTGCAGGAAGCTGTGGCGATTTAAGTCAGATGAGATACAGTCATAAAGTAGCACTGAAACACACTGGCCTATAAAAAATCTGCCTTTTACACAGTGAATGAAAACTATGTTTAAAATATTACAACTATTTTCAGTGCAACACAGAGATGACAGAATAATTTGAGAATCTGGCATCTGAGACTTAAAAGGCATTTATTTTCAGATGAAGACTGGCCCCGTTTTGATAAAATATTCTTTTACAAAAATGTCTGGCTCACCATGGCAGTAAATTTGTGTCTTTAAAGAGGGCCAATGAACAGGCAGTGCTTGTCGGATGCAGAAGACGGATAGATTTAGGGTTGCTTTTTCATGTAATGAATTGAGTCTAAGTCTATCTGTGGGTGAACGCTTGATTTTGTGGTGGTAAGCAAATCGACTTTAGCACATTTAGGTAATTCTGTTTTATTCAATCATACTCCATTTTATTTTTTATTTATTCCAACTGCATTAAGGCTTATGGAGATGGATGCGATTGGAATGTGATAAGTTCTAAATCAGTGAGAAATCTGATGTTAAATGAAAGTTAATAAAAGGCAAGTCAAGGCACATTTTCTACTCAGGGTTCAGAATAAGGCTATAAGGTAAATGATTAAAATGTGCCCAGCTATATTAAACAGTTTAAAGAGCCGTCCAACCTAAATACTAACGTTCATCCTTTTTTGCCTATGTGCCTTTTTGGATACATGCAATGTCATTTTATTTGCTGGATTAACTAAAAAGGAATATGCAGGAAAAAGGAGTGAGTGGTGGAAAAGGTAACGGAAAATAGGAGTAAAATGTATTTTGCAAAGCTGTGAGTCACAATTATCCAAGGTCACATGGAGGTGCAAAAAAAAGACTTTGTCAACTTAGCAGTATAGTTGTGTCAGTAGCATTTTTGCTGCATAAAATCAGATTTTAAAGCCAGTGCAGTTCAGCGAGAGAGAGATTAGGTAATGCAATTTGACATCTTTAGTCTTAAAGAAAAACGATGTGACCTCTTACTGTGGTGCTTGTGCAAGATAAAAACGTTCCTTTGTGTTTTGAAATGATATTTCACTGAAGGGCTCGGGTACTTCTAGTCAACCTAAAAACCGACAAAGACTGACTGATCAAAGACTGTGTGTCACCTCACAACGTCTCTGCACTCAAACAACACATTAGACGAACACAGCCCTTATTACAAGACCTCTGTGTTTAATGAATACATTAGGAGTACATGACAGATAAACAGTTACAGCAGGTCAGGCTGAATCCAATTATCATTGCTTTCACATGCCATACAAGAACTATGGGATGAAGAAGAGGACCAATGAGCGTACAGAAACAGCACGGACACAGCGGAACATAAAAACACAGTGGTTTCTGCTCCACCATGGAATAGGGAAAGGCAAGCATGGACCTGTACTGTAGGCGGTACATGCTAATAGTATACAACTGATTCTGAAAAAAATACATATCTACTTGCAATAATAATAACAAAAATAATATACAAGGATGGGCAATATGGTACATTTCACAAGGAGATGATCACAGACAACTTCGATAGGAATTTGTAAACACAGTCACCACTAAAAGCTGAGGAACTGTCATGGCTTGAACAGTGGTCACAATCACACCGACACAGAGCACAGGCAATGTACTGGTACATTTACCCCGTCAGGTGGTAAGTCGGACAGGCAGCGAGGAGAGAGTGGGTTGTCCAAACCACAAAGGAGTGTTGGTGGCTGCCGAAACGAAACAAAGAAGACAACAGCCACAGCATCCCACATAAGTGAGTGACTGAAGATAATTATGATTAAAAGAATCAATGCAGCTTTAGCACCAGCTAATTCAAAATTCAGTTAGCATCAGTGAATAAGTCATGAAGTGTTTGCATGTCAAACACTTTGCTGTCACCCATTTTGTGTGCATTATTAATTGTTTATAAGTGTATTAAGAGTATTATAGCTATTGGTATACTGGAAATTTATGAATGACACTAAAATCTGACGTTAGTTATTCACAAATTTCAGGGAAATCATCCTGTCACAAGGCAACATAACAAAATATTACTTGAGAATAAATGTAATATATTGGTTGCTCATAAATGAGGATAATGCATGTCAACATAAAAACGTTGCAATGTGGGGCATCAAAAACAAGAGGAAACATTAAAACAAAGCATTGTTGACACTGATTACGCATGAATCCAAAGCATTATATGAAACAAGGATCCCTGGATCCCTGCTTTTGAGCTTTTAGCAATACTTTTACCCATATGTTTAATACCATCAACACACTCTAAGTGAAGAAGCTCTATGACAAAAACACTGAGCTATGGCTGAATATTAAAATGATAAATTACAAATAACATTGAACACTTTACATTTGGATTTAATTAACAGGCCAATCTTGAGCGGACGTTTAAACACTACATATTAGATCCTCAGCATTAGATTTAAAATGTGACATTATTCAAGATCCTTAATTACACAGCAGTTGGCTGACGGCTGATTTCCTGCACTAATGCAGTTTTACCAGCTTTATAATTCTCTTACACATCGCATGGATGGAAATGTTATGATATAGTTCAATCTGACAGACTTGGTTTGAAGAACAAATATATGCATTACAGTTCACTCACTGTCTTCTATCAGAATGATTTCATTCCAGAATAAGCTTCTCAAACGTCAGCGACGAGTGGTGGTATTCATTCTTGGCACTTTGCATGAGGTGCAAAGTTACCTTCGTATTCTCCAAATTAGGGTTTGAGCAGGAGGAGAAGCAGAGTGTTGAAGATGAAAGAAAGAGAGAGAGAAATTAAAAAGGAGATGAGGAAGAGGACTGAGAAAGAAGTAACAAAACGAATGAATGGCGGCAGTCGATTCAGGCCCTTTATGTCACTGGAAGGCTTAAAAACATCTTTCCAGCAGTGACAGTTGAGGAAGCTGAAGTCACTGTGGCTTTTTCTCCAGGTTGACAGTGGAAGGGTCTTAAAAGATTAATGGTTATAGCTGTGCTGCCTCGTCATGTTTAGCTGTGCATTGATAGAAATGTTATTAATCTCATGTACATCGGGTCCTAAATATGTCAAACACCCACATCAATTTGCAAACAAAAACACATAAGAACCTGTGTGAGGCCATGAAAAGGTTGTAGACTCATTTCAGAGCAAGTAAATTGACGAAACGTTGACTGCAAAAGTTTTCCGGAAATACCTTCCCTATTCAAATTGTTAAAATCCCATCTCATACACAACAAATGGTGTGTCTGTGCATCGTCAATGGCTCACTTAGTCATTGTCAGACAACCCTTTGTGGTGTCATTTCTTCGAGGCAGCTTCCAAACGACTTCCTTCTCACAGGAGACAGGAAGCAATCAGGGATAAAAAAAAAAGCTAGAAATTCCAAATATAGTGCGTGCGGTGCTAATGAAAATTTAACACAGCCCATATTCACAGTATTTTTTTTTTTTAGTTCAGACTACATTACTCAGGCATTAAAGGTTTCATTAAAGGTTTCTGGCTGCTTACAATAAAAGGTGGACTAAGGTGACGTACTGCTTCAACAGGAACATAGGAACAGCCTGAGAGCAGAAAGACAGACAATAAGGCAGCAGTGGAATTGGCAGAGCAACAAGAAAAGAGCAACATCAACATTATACAGTATATGAGGGAAGGGCGGGGGGACTACTTCTGCCCCAGAGAGAGTTCATAATACTCCTACAGTCTGACTGATGTTCTCCAAACATACACTACATCCTCTAAAATAGCAAAAATCCAAAACACTTGTGCAGAAGTGTAAAGGCAAAAAGTGAGGTGGTGAGGAGCAAAAACAGATACCAAACATGACGACTGCTGTCACTGAGAAACAGTATATGCAATAAAGTAACAACATGTTCGACATCATCTGCCACGGTGCAGGAAATCTTTAAAACCCTGTACTGCTCTGAGTTACTGTAGCATCTTCAGTAAGTTGAATCCCTGGTATTATAATAATAGGATCCGCTCTGTTTCCCCTTTCACAGACATCCTTCTCCTACATCTCTTTTCCAAATAGTGCATTCAAAACTCAACGATGACTATGGGGAAATGAGGATATACTGATCGCCGCAATGAACAGAGACATTTTTAACCACCGAATAACGAGCCAGAACCTATTTGATGGCGATACTTTCTGCCTCTTCATTCATTCATGAAGTTCCAGTGAAAGGGAAGTAACAATTTGTCACACTAATTCAAACATCTGTGTCCCGTGTGTCTGACAAATGCTGTTTGCTATGCCTATTATGATGAAAATTGGCACTTCCCTAATTAATGCTCAGGCCTAACCAACTGAATGAATAGTTGCACTATTTAGAGACTAAACAGTCACTTTTTAAAATGTGGCAAATTACACACAGACTTTTGATTATGAAAAAAAAAAGGGAATTTGATTGATACCATCAGTGTAAATCAGCCGTGGAACAAAAAGTGATTTCTTAAAACTATTCTTTCTTTAGGGTCTGTGATAAAAGGATAAATGACAGATTTAGCAATATTTGTGTATGTATCTGTGAGATTAAATGCAAGAAATATGAGCAAAATGAGGTGAAGTAAAAACCCTGACGACAATCATGTAGAAGTACACATGCCGACTTCAGAAAGCACCACATGGGCTGACGATGGTACTTGACTGTGTTGCTCTCCATCACAGGCCCCTCTCTTGACTCGGTTAATCTGTGAAGGGCCCCATCGAGAATTAGGCCCCCTGACATTTCAAAGCAAACGTAGCTTATTTGGTCCGAGCGAATCTGTGATGTGCAGATGAGCAGTTTAATCACTGTTAATAGGCTTCAAAGCTAATTGGTAAAGTATCTGCAATGATTATGTTTGTCTTAACCGTCTTCACGTCTCTAATTTTGCTTCCTAATTAAAGAGCACTCTAAGGTCGAGGCCTTTTCCTCAAATTGCTGGAGGGTTTCTATGTATTTCAGCCCACACCACAGGCAGTTACGCCAAATAATCTTTATGACATGTTTGTGAGTGGGTGGAGCAGACAATCTGTCAACATGTAGAAGGTACTAAGTGAACCCAAAGGATGCGGAGGAAAGCCGAGAACTTAGCTGAATGAATAAGAAAAAAACCTTCA
>JAPTHA010000007.1:14225514-14239498 GCA_029814585.1 Gymnapogon annona
GATGGTTAATTTTTAAATAAATGGCAACAAAAGAGGGTGTACCATATTGTCACAGCAGATCTGTGGAATTACTCAGCATATGTAGGCTAAGCAGGGGATGTGCACCCGAGGACTGAATCCTGATCCAGAACACAAAGGCGGGAGGTGTCAAAGCTATGGGGAATAAAGTGTCAGTGTAATTTAGCCTTGATTCAAATGAGTGGAGAGGCATTGCTTTGCATACAAAAGGGCTTCAACTCTGGAGCTCTCTATAAAAAAGGACGCACGATTAATTGCAGATCTTTGCACAATCACACAAGTCAGCACTATTGGACTTTATTTATGTTTCCAATTCCCTTGACTGTGTAAGAGGTACATCTTCCATTACCCAGAGCATATTTCAATTGTAAATTAACAATAGTATGGACACTCTTTTCAAAATTAAAGTAAGCTAGAAAAAAAAAAAAAAACATCAAATGGTATTGAGTAAGAGGCCTGAAATACTGGGTCTGGATTCAACGTCTAGAACTCTAATCTAAGTGTCTACTATTACTACATTAACTTCAAAACGGCAACAATTATTTCACTGTATTATTACTGTTATTATTATTAGTATTACTACTACTATTAAAATCAATTGGTTGTTTTTACAAATAAAAAAATTGATGCCATTTTGCATCACCAAGGGAAAATAAAACCTCTTTTCACTGTCTGAGTGGCAATTACAGCTGCCAACTGCATGTATCTAGTGTGTGAAAACATCTAAACAGCCCCTTATCAAGGGGTCCATAGCATCTTCAAACAGAGTCAGTAGAGGTGTGGAGAGTTCATGTTTCTTTCACTTTGCTGATCAGAGGTAATATTGGAATTTTTTGCCCAAAGAACAATCGCACGTCGCAGCTTTAATCAACACTCAAGATAAACACTAGCGTCAACAACTGCCTCTTCTCCATCTATGATTTTATGATTACAGTACACTGAAAAATAAAGCGGGCTGCATATTTATGAGGTTTAAAAGTAATTTGTTTTGTTTTGTATTTTGTGCTGTAGTGTTCTGACAGGAGCACAGAGATTTTAATCAATCTAGTGTTCACTTACACATTATGTTTTCTGGGTTTTTGTGTTTTACTTTGTCAGACATGATGACATTTAGTGACTCTTCAACTCCAATGCTCTTTGAATACATAATGTGTGCATGAAGAGCATAAACATGACAGTTTCACCTGACTGCGAATGCTTGATGTTCTGCTGAGCACACTGCCTTTGCCTTCCTTCTGGCCCCTAAATGAGAACAAATCATCCCTCGGAGGCTTTTACATTCTGTAGAAAATTACCAAAAGTCAGCAAGAACTTCATGTACAATCCAAAAGGAAAGGTCAATTAAAAGCTCTGCCACAGATATCCACAGATTCCACATTTTTCAGCAGCTGATTGCATGTGTTATAAGGGATTTGGCCTTTGACTGAATTTTGTGCATGTGAGCTCAGGAACATGAACACATCTGTGTATCAGAGCCCTAACAGAAGCCAGAGGACGGTGCCAGATGTGAGACTCAGATGGAGCGACTTTAATACTTGACTATTTTGAGCAAACAATCCAGCCAGCTCATCTAAAATGTTTTGGGAAAATCATTACTACTGGTGTGTTGTATCACATTTCAAAAAGCAGTCCATATCTGGTTATTTCAGGGTCCGAGAGGAAGGTACTCAAATGTGTTTTCTGGATTTTGCATTAAAATAAGGCAGACACGCAGGTAAAGACGGAGAAACAAACACCAAACATGATCAAAACTCATGATGAAAACATTTATTCAAACACCTGTGCTGCTTTTCCAAAAATGTGCTATTGTCTTATAGACTGATGTACTGTATTAGTTTGCGATCTGACAGGAACTGCACACTGGAAACACACAACCCTATGATGAAGATCTGTAGGTTTAACATCTCTGTTGGCAATCATCCCTGACTGAGTCCAATTAACACATGAAACAAAATGTGATAATTGGTGACACTTGTGAATAGCTCCACCGTTGTATGTATTTATAACCGTGCACAAATGCCTTTTGTGTCAATGCAAGCAGCCGTTCAAAGGAAAAGCAAAATGAAAATCCTCCAAAAAAACAAAACAAGATTCCTATTCCATTTAATATCAGCTGTCAAATCAAGTGCATTTCAATTGCAAGGAAGAGGAACTGTTTAATTAACAAATAAAATGCCCCATTTGTTTTAAAGCAAAAGCCAAAGGATATGACATTTACATGGGAAATATGAAGCATGTAAATTTCTGCACAATAACTGACTCAGTTATTGTACAGCTATAAAATTCATGGAGTCAAATCTGATCACAAATTTATAAAATACCCTCTTTATGCTTCATACAAAAATGGATTTACAGTAGAACAAGGTATATTCGAGCAGAATACAATTATGGACAACTATCAACAGTGGACTACTTTCAGACTAAACAATAATATTAAAAACAAGGACAGCTGAAGCAAAACATGAAAGTTGAAAAGTGTTTTAACAAAAAAAAAAGAGGAAGAAGTGGTCTTTTTTTTTCCCTTAGTTTCTCCGAAGATTCCCTCTTATTCTTATTTGATAGCTGACAGATAATGACAAGAAGAGCGGGGAAGGGGGATGACATGAGCTAAAGGTCTGTGGCTACAGTCGAACAGGCGATGCTGCAGTTTATACAGCGAGCTCACCATGACGCCTCCATGAGGTGATTACTGAAGACAGCAGTCACACATATTAAGTGCTTAGCTCTGAACCACTGTAGAAGCCTGGATCCATGTGCGTGGATAGAGGGGCTGACATTCATTTGAAGGACATTTTGTGGAATTACACAAAAATCCCAATGACTTCTCGCTGACCAGAAGAGTATTTTATGAGCTATCCTGGAAGAGCATTTCTCCAAAGCATGAAATCTCCACCAAAGGCAACTCACCAGTCTATATATAGACAGGGTGGTTTCAAAACACGCATTACAACAGCCAATTTATATAGTGTATCATCTACACCACCATATGCTCTTACTCTGCTGTGTCCTCCATTCTCCATCCAGAATAACCTACTGGTATACAAAGTTAGAAATGTCTCCAAAGCAAAAGGGACAGAAGCTTCACTCACAGCGCCTATAAAGAGTGACTTTTCCCTGACCACAGAGGAACCTATAATTGGGGGCCCAATATCAGCCTGCCTAAAAACATAGCTCACAATATACAAGTTTCAAAATAGTAAGTGGTCTGGTAGGGCACTGTGAGGTGGAGCCTGGAAGCTTCATAATGCTTCACTTGCCAATGGTCACACCATCTCCTCTGAGGACACACAAGCATTTTATGTGTGCAGCTACTCGTGTACACACGATGCACTCGTGTCCTTGTGCTTTCATTCGAAAAAGTTGTCACAGTCTTTCAAACGCTGTGGTGATTTACTGATCTGAAAAAATGCCCTTTGAATGTTGTGCGCGGGAAAAAGAAAAGTACACCGGTATCTAGTATCTTTTATCTTGCCTGATGCACTTACATCATGTCAAAGGGTTCATTTCAGAAAAAAAAAAAACCTGCTACACAGCCGGAAAAGATACGAGGATAAAGGGGTGCCTACAAATGAAAATATCCCTAAAGACAAAGTAATGGGATACTAATATGGTGGGTATGGATGTCATTGATTTGAGATAATACTGGTTGTCCTAGGCAGCCTCCAGGTGTGAATGTGTAAAACAATAAACACATAATTACTAAGCCAATACTGTCGATAGTCAAGCAGTGCTGGTGTCATTTTGCAATGAGCTCTAAGTGATACCATTAGGCCAAGACCTCTGTCAGAATGTTCCAGCTGCAGATGTGAGGACTTATGCACTGGTGATGTTGTGGATATCACCTATATCGCTGCGGATAATTCAAAACAGAAATATATTGGAAAAAAGGGGACATTTTTCTTTGAGTGGTGCAGTAATTTTTAATACTAAAATAATTTTGCAAACTAGCAAAATTAAGCTCTAAAGCACATGTGAAAAGCTGCACGATAATGACTTCATTTTTGCTCATCCTCTGTACACCAAATGCACGTCACTGTTCAAAAGTCAAACATGACACTTGTCCGTTTCAGACGAGCACATGAAAGGGCAAAAAGAGAGGGGATGGCGAGAGGCTGTGTGAAGCATTTCCATTCTACCCTTCCCCCCTCCTGAACAGTAGCAGATGACAATAGCTTCTAAACCAGGGCACGCCAGACATCCTGACAAAGGCAGGCTCCTCCCAAGCTGCTGAGTCCCTGCTCCCAAATAAACATAGCCACAGGGAGAGGGCAAGAGTCGAGGATGTGGTGCTTTCCATGTCCAGACTAGCGGCAAAATCAGTCCCCCTACCCAGGGAGCAAAAGCATTCTGCCAGCAAGTCATAAAATGCACACTGGACAAGGCAAATCCCCCACACACTACTGCACTCACATCGCAATCAGTTTAATTAGGGCTGCAACAATAAAAATATATATATATACACACACACAAACACCGGTGTCAAATATGCACATGCAGCTTGAAACTCAACGAGCCAACAGATCTATCTCAGAACACATTGCCACAATGGCATAACGTGAATCCTCATACTCACATGTAAGCAGGCGAAAGGGGTGAGGACCTGGATGTCTTAAGAACTGGCACTGGGAATTTCCAGCTGACTGGGGAACCGCTTTTCCATTTCAACGGCATGTTGTTGTCACCAGAATGGTGCTAAAGCAATACCAACAGCAAAGACCATTTCCATGAAAAGGTTTCCGATGCAGTCTTCCATCCCACTCTGCCCACACCATTTAAGGGGGAGGGAGAGCAGCAGCGGCAGCTCCAGAAATACACTGGTAGAGGCAGTGCAGGCTACAGACAGGGTTGTGACTTTAGCGGCAGCACTGAGAAGCCAATAGATTGTATCCACCACGACTACTTGCCCTGCTGCATTCACGGCTGTCTCGTGGTAGGAGGGGGAAAAAGCCCTCCCCTCCCATCACCCTTTCAGGGTTCACGAATAGCCCAGTAGCTAAGCAACAGTGCCACCTTGTTAAAGGAGTTGTGATTACAGTATTGGGCATGCTATTAAAATAGATATGAGAGACAGAAAGGAATGGCAGCCAGATATAAAAAAAGATTACATTTTTAAAATTCAGTTCAAGACCAACATTTTTAATCCTCTAGAGCCTGTTGTGTGAATTTGTCTCATCAGTAAATTAAATTTAAGCAAATGGTAAAATAAGATACACATGAAAAGTTGAAGTTAAATCATGCCAAATCACTGATCTCCAACCCTTAAATATTTTGAAGAAATTAACTCAGCCAGTCCAATACAATAGATAAAAGCAAAGGAACCACTGGTAAACAGTGCTTTTATAGTTGACAAATACTTGAAATTTTGAAACCAGTATACAACATCAAATCTGGCCATATTGTACAGCATGCCCATTCCTTACATTTCAATATTTAAGGAGAATACTTACGTCTACACAATGATACTATGCTGACTTTGAACTTTTGCTAAATTCACAAAGACAGCAACATAAATATACATTATTCCTCAGCAATTAAGGGTGGAGATAGACAGAGTTACACAAGAAGACCATTCCCAAAAAACAATAACAAATCCTGCTAAAGTGTCAAAATGCCATTTCACTAAAGCCTGATCAGTGCTGACTTAAAACAAACTTTTATCATCAGGTACCACTTTATGGAGTTGTTCCTTTGTACCAGGGGCTTGTATTTCTCATTTATGTCCAGTGGACAGTGATAAATCTTTTTATGCGCTACATGAAACAGTCAAATAATCACTGCCATTACCTCCAACGGACGTGCAAACTGGTCTAATTTCAGTTTGATTTGGTATAGTATTTGATAAACGTCTCACACGCCTTTACTTTTTTAGATTTCTGTTTGAATTGCATACTTTCAAAAACATGCTTATTTTTGTAATCATATTTGTAGCAATGAATTTTTAGTCTTCCAAAAAAAATTATCAGCACAGGAGGGTTGTTGGATTAAGGAAAAGGAGGCTTCTTCAGTAGATGAGCAGATGCCACACCGTATCTGATTTATTTATTTATCCTTTATTTTTCCAGGTAAGTACACTGAGAACTGCTTCTCATTTACAGTGAAGAAAAAGCACATACATGTCATGTGGGAACCAGGAACAGGAACAGGCCTGTTATCTCACTGAAAACAGAAGTGGCCATGCCCATCATCCAGTTCCACATTATGTAATGAATTGGAGTTGTTACAGTTCCCAATTTTTTATGTTAATAATTAAGTCATAGAAAGCTATGAGTCACAAAACAGAAAACTCATGGAGTAAGTGGTGATAATTGAGACCCACTGTATCTACACAGAGTGTGTTTCAGCCACGTTTGTCGCTCATGTGTCACAACAGACAGACTTCTATTTTAGTCAATCCAGTTGTCTATACCGGCTGTGTGTCGCCCTGCGTGTGACTCACGTGTTCCACGCATCGCAGTGTCAACCACAGGTGCAGTAAGATGTACGGCAATCACAAGAAATGTCACTGTATAATGTATAACCACCTTGACGACAAAAAAATAAATAAATAAAACACACACAAATTACCCTCCCTGACAAGCAACACAAACAAAGACCCATACAAAAGACAATCATAAAAGGAGTCTGTGCCATGCCAAAGCAACACCCAGCAGTCTACTGGAGCTCAAAATAAAAATGATTTCATGCTTCTATTCGCTTCTCTTTGAGGATCACAATTACAATTTCTTTCTAGGCAATAGAAGCCACACCTGTTCTGGTTGTATCCAGAGGAACCTTGTGATGCGACTTAAATAAAAATTTGCATTACAGTCAGGAAGGCAATTTTCAGATCATTTTTATACATTTGATGTACTTAACATCAGTTTAAAAAATAGTTTTTAAAGATGCTGGGGTGTCATCTTAACCGCCTCTCTCCACAATCTCTCTGCAGTGTCAACACAACCAGACTGTTTTCTGCCTCTTGTGATACTTTTACTTTCTGTTATTACGCAACTAGTGATGACAATGTCAATGTTGTGCACAAAAACTTTTCCAAAAACATGGTCAGAAAACAAAACGTCCTTGGTTTCCACTTTTAATTATCAATGGCGTAAAGAATCTATTCTTTTAGTGTTGAACACTTACATTTTTTTAATAAGCCCACTATTTGAATGAATGTATACAACTATGAATGACAATTAGTGTGAGTTTGAATAGAGGCACGGTCTGACTGTGTAACCCAGTCTGTAAGGAAATCAAAATCTTTAAAGTGAACACCACATGAGCATATAGAAGACCATCTTGAAACAGCTGGTGGACTTATGGGCTTACATGACACCTCAAATGGTTGTTTGTAACTTCATCTGGTCCAGAATCCCAGACTTTCCAGTTCCAAACTAAATCTGAAGGTGTGAAATCTCGCCTGCACCATGGAAGGACCTAATCTTTTGGAGGGATCAAACATGATGATTTGGATCCTAAACAAAATAAACCATAATTTGATTCAGTTTAAGTGTTTCTGAACACATACAGTAAGTTATGCAAAGCCATTTGACACAAAAAACAACAAATATGTACGAAAAAAGGAATGTTTTAAAAAACAAATGCACAAATCAAAACCATGACTGTCTACAAACTAATTAACATCATGTATTGGGCAGCCTGGGTTAGATGATGATAGCTGGTCAGGGATTTTATGTTTTGCAAATGGCAGACTGTAAGCCAAACACACCAGAATGATAACAATATAAAAACATTATATGAAGCCCGGTTCAGACTTTGAGGTGTGAAAATACATCTAATAACGCGTTTGAATTACAATGTCAGGTTGTGAGAATATGTGCTGAAGGTGATGCATTTTGGTCTTGACCCCATCCCTTCCTTGGTGTACCACCTGCGGCTTAATCCTCAAAGCAATTTGTCATTACAGCACCTGCCTTTTAAATATTGCTATGACCTCAGGCTGTGGACAGAGTATTTTCACACTTTTCCTTTAGCGTGATACTTCCCACAGCCGACTACGTTCATCCACAACTCACCATCCAGTTGGTGTAGTGTCTAATCCACCTCCACAGAGTAACCATTCTGTCCATGAGTAAATATTCATCCTTGGCCAACAGACTGGATGACACTGGCAGAAATCTTGTAGCCATTACTACTTATATTAGTAAGCTTATTTTACCCGTAGATGGATTTATTTACCATTTTATGCAAATTTTAGATTAGATTAGATACCTTTATTAGTCCCCTACGGGGAACACAACAAATCAATGAGCATTTAACCATCCTCAATTACAGTGATCACTTTAGTGTTGATATAAAGTTTACATCAGTGGTATAAATCCCTACCAGTGGTGGGTTGTCTTGAATTTCACATCACCGCATGTTATTATTTTTATTATTTTGAAGAAAAAGTATTTAAGTACACCAACTTCAGCACCACAAATTGTTCGGAGTTGCAATCATGAAAACTGCAAACGCCATTATCTCTCAAGGGAGAAACAATGTAGTGAACAGATCAGACAAAGTGGAGACCAAAATATGACAGAGCATAGCAAGAACAGGGGCCAAAAAGGAACGAATGAAATTTTGACAGATATTACAAATAGGTATAAAAATAACGGGCTTTCAGTCTGCATTATACATAAGAAGTTGTGATATAAAGAATTGGAAAACTTAAGTCTGGCCTCTGAGCTTGTGATGGCTGAGATGTCATAATGACAAGATGTTTACTTCGCTCTAAAATACACTGCTGCAATGTGGTACCCTTACACAACCTAGAGTCCCTCAATCAATCAACTTTATTATAGAACCAGCATCCAGACAAAAGTACTATTTTGTCAGATGTGTGTTTGTTTCTAAGGATTTTTCCAAGTAGTTTAAATGGTGACTAATAAGAAAAGACAGACCAGTAACTTAACCGTAACTTAACATTCATTAATCTTTATTTTGGTCTTTGGATACTTTCTGTTCACAGAATGACTGCTGGCAAACACTGACTTTTAAACACTCCTATTGAAAGGTGACATGGGAAATCTTGAATGTCTTAAGATTATAATAATAATACATTTAATTTGTTGGGCGCCTTTCAGGGCACTCAAGGTCGCCAATACTGGCTGGTGACCCTTCCTGAATTTGTCACAACTCATAAACTAAATTTTATGCCAATTATTTAAATGGCAATAAATGTATCCCAACAGTACCTGTCATGAAGTCCGATGGGCATCGTTTCTCCTCTGTGTACAGGGTGCTCCATACCCTCGCCAAGACCACACCTCTAAAACAAAAAAAAGGTATTATTTTTCTAACTGCTGTAAACATTTCTTAAGGACGAAAACATCAAATCTCATCCAAGATTAGAACAACGAAGACTATTCAGACAGCTATAATAAGCAGTAACTATGCATGTCATTATGAATAACAGAACGTGTTATGGGATCATGACTACAGCTCATTGTTGGAAAACAAAAAACATGTGCTTTGTGTTTTGTGAAAAGTTACAGTCGCAGTTTTAACACACATTAAAGTCCCTATTTTTGGGCCTGGTGTTTTTCCTTTTATTTCATGAGCAAAAATTTGTGGTAGCCAGCTCTCAACTTCAGTTTGCAGCTCAATTGTTTTTACTGCATGTGTGTGTCCTGGAGATGTGGGGTGCAGTGATTTATGAAGTTCATGTTTTTACACCACGGTTTCTCCGTTATTAAATTGTTCCACAGACCAGTGATGTCTACTTTTATGGGTACTTCTTGACCTCCACCCCGCTGTTGAAATGTGACAGTTGCATCATATTTCTAACTTGTTGCTTTACACAGAACTAGGCTAATTGAAACTAAAAATACCTGACGGGCGTGCGTGTGACAGTGAAAGTCAGAGCTACACTGTGTCCTCATATACATACTGTATATGAAGCAAGTACTGATTGACAAATGAATGGATCACAATAAAAAAAATAGCAACGCTACCACACATTCCTTTGAAAAGCAATCCGTCTTGCTTGATTCCTGTTGTTAAAACATTTCTTGAAACAATTCAGCGAAGGACATTATAGTTTTCTATTCCAACGCTTTTGTGCGCTCAGGAAGACAGTAAGTTGCAAAGGTTTGACGCTAGTCTATTTCCTTAAAGCTAAGGCTAACTACGAAAACAAAGATGTAACGACAAACTGGGCGGTGAGGCGGTTGACTTGTCTCCGGGCAAAAACTTTAGAGTACTATAACTGAACGTATCAGTGTTTAAAGCCCGGCTAACCCCTTGTACTGTCACCAGAGAGAGGCTGTGAGATCATAGCTTTGCTAAATTTATGGCCATGTTGCCTGAGCACTGTCTCCAGTGGGAGCAGGCTAGGAGGCTAAGCTAATGAGCTAAGCTAACCCCTTTATGTGAACAGTGTCGAGCGTGACATGGTCCATGACTGACGAGTCTTCAGCTAATACGATATTTACTGTTAGACACTATCGACTAGCTTCGCTGGTTCGACTGATAAACGACCAAGATCTTGGCGTAAGTAAGTTGGATTAGTTAAGAGTTGGTATGGCTGGTTGGGCTGCCACCACCTTCAAATAATTAAAAACTAACTGTCAACCTGGTATTTGATTAGCACAGCATACAACATATGACACTTCAAACACTGACCTCATCCTAAATATCATCTACAAACTTTTAAATAACCAAAACCATACCTTCAGCGGCGAGATAACGATAACTAGCGTCCTTGTTTTCCTCCCAAGCCCCTCAAATCCACTTATACACTGGAACCGCCTTCCTTATTTTACCCAATTGAATTGCCGCTTACTGTGAAAACTGGAGTATCCACACTTTCTATTGGTTAAAGTGTATGGCAATCTTTTCTGATTGGCTCAAAACTTCCGTTACTAAATAAAGTGGTCTAAAGAAGACTTGTTTCTTTGAAGCTTGTTTATTGTCTCTTAACATATACAGTTTATGTTGCTTTAAGTCAAAAATAGTTGGCTGGATAGTTAAGTGTGAAAACTTGAAACGTACAAATTCAGTTGAAAAATCAAGCTTCGGTAGACAGGAATTAATTTATTTTAAAGGGACTGTCATTAATTATAGCCAGTTATAAAGAACACACGGAAGGCGCAAACAGCTCTGGAAACACGGAACCATGGAAACATTAGTTATCTTTATTAACCATGAAGCAAGATAATTAAAGTGAATGAAGGCCTTTCACACAGCTTAGGCAATTTATTTCTCGATAATGATCTTAAATTTAAAAACATTTGACCTGATATTCCATGTTCTGAGCTGAAAATAGGTCTACATCAAATCATGCATGTCCACATCAAATGAATGTCTATTAGAGTTACAGTAATTAAGACTGGCACAAACATCTACAGTACTTTAGTGAAAGATATTACATTCTTCACCTTGAAATAACCCATAAATATGGAAATTTTTGGTTCATGCTTTCTTCTTCTCACGCAACGTTTACATATTTTTAAAAACATGATGTAGATGTGAGTATAATTCTCAGCATTTCATAATTACTGGTTAAATCTAGTTTCAGTTGTAGCATGGCATTTATTATTTCAATGCAACGTTGATAAATATATTCAGTCTCCATGTGTTGTGACCAAAACAAAATTAATAAATTCGGTACTTAAAATGCAGTCATGTTTTTTCAATAATCAGTTCTTCTTTGTCCTCTCAAACAGTTAATGTTAGGCATTAATCACAATATGCATTCAGAATTGAGCCAGATTTGATTGGACAAGTGCGTTTGATGGGGATGTTGCTGAACAGTGAGCTGTTATGTTTGTCTGCCTCTTGTTTGAATGCGAAGGACCTGCAGCTGTTAATTTATGTGCATGTATTTTCACCTCACAAGCAGTTAATGAGGTATCAAACAACTTCAATCATAATTAAAGTTTATAATTAAAGATTAATGGTGCAAGCCATGACATTGATTATCACTCTAGGTCTTCATTTCTTGCTGATGCTTTAAAATTGTTGAAATTGATTAACAGGGTGAAAGCCTTCTGGCTGAAAGCAAAATGAAAATTTCATAAAATAATTATGGATTGACTAAGGATAGTAGAAACAGTTAAACATTGTGAGGTCATGATTAATATACATGGGTGAGACAAAGAAACATGACTCATTTGCTGTCATCTTTTCATTCATTCCCTCTGCAAATGAACTTGTAAGTTATTTGTCATAGTTGGCATATTCATTTTATCATTGTGTTATCTACTGACTGTAGAGATTGAAGTTCATGGATTCACATTGTTTCTTTGCATTATGGCCCACATCTTGTGAAGTCTTACTGCTACAAGGCTCCAGTCAATAATCTGTTATGTTTATTAGACAGATTATTTTAAAATCAAAGCAAAGACCATAAGAAAATGACTTATACCAGATCTGATGGTTTGTAATTTTTCCCAAATGGACTGCTAGTGTTTGTCTGAGCATTCTGGATGATGTTAAGTGATTATATTCCATAGCCAGACACACAGATGGAGTATACTAAAGTTGATGATGCAAAATCATTTTTTAAATCGAAACATTTCTAGCAGAAGGACTCACAACCTCATGTACTATTATTGTTGTTATTTATTTATTTGTTACTGCCAGTATTTCTAATGTACAATTGCCTGATTTTACCATTGTTTCAATAGTTATTGTTTGTTTTTTTTAGGTATACCTTTATTTATCCCACTAAGGGGAAATTTCAGTATAACAATTAACAATTTAACAACTGTTTTGATTTTTCATTAGGTAATAACACAGTTACATTCATACACCACAAGACAACACTTCTGAACCACCATGGCAGGATCAGAAACAGCAGATGAAACACAACAAACAATACGAACACATAAATCAGTGAGTTGCATGAGTCACAGAGAGACATACTGTATGTTGACCCCACACACACCTCGTAAAGTACTCCAAGCTCTGCTCAGGTATATAGAGCTGAACCAATGTGGTGTGCTGGCAGATTTTCCATGTAGTTTTCCATGTAGATTCGCTAGTAGATAGACTTCAGGATCCAGTGGGAATGTGATATTCCATAGAGTTTCACATAACCCAACCCCCCTCTCTTCCCCCGACAAAACCCCTGCAATTTAGAACACTACTACTACTGTTTGAATGAAGGAATGTTCCTTCCTCCATACCACATCTAAAGCACAGAGGCGATACATTAGCGTTGTAGTTCTGTCATTTTTGTAGGGTAATATAAAGGTGATGGGGGAAGTTGAACTGGATCATTCTATGGCATTTAGAGTAGAGGTAATTCCATCGCTACACAGATTCCACCACACCTGTTTCCTCAATGGTGATTACTAGATCTCCTTCCCTGTTTGGCCCTTGGTCTGACCATATCTGGTATCGTTGTATTGGACCCTGAGATAGTTCTAAATAGTGATTCGTCTGCATAACCCATACAAGACAGATGTTGAACTGGAGACATGGGAGGTAGATTCCAAGTTCCCTTTTGCTGAACCCTGATAAAATCACGTAGTTGGAGATAACCAAAGAAGTCATTGTTTGTCAGCTCAAACCTTTGTTTTAACTGTTCGAAAGACATAAATTCTCCATCTTTGTAACAGTGTTCTATGCAACAAACACCTTTCTCCTGCCAGGAGCTGAAGTTACCACTCTGAAGAATCATTGGTAGTACTCAGTTTCCCCATCGTGGGGAAACTGAGGTAACTGTTTCTTACATCATATAGTTCCATGCCACTACTGAAACCTTAATTCTCCACGGGCTTTACCTAAGAGATCAATGAAGTTCTATTGAATGGAATATAATGCAGTATGATTTTCTGCACTTCCTGACCAGCTGCAAATATTCAATAATACAGAAAGATACCATCAAGATTATGTTTGTGAGTCATAAGGGTTAACAGAAAAGCACTACATAAAAGTAATCCATTGTTATTATTATTATTATTACTATAAATACTATTATTGTTATACAGTTGAACGAGAGGGACCCAAGTGGAAGGTGGAGGATTTTAAGTAC